>JAJEKV010000101.1:1157139-1334591 GCA_021234155.1 Isoetes taiwanensis
TCGTTTGATTATCTAAAGCACTCGACGGTAGGAATTCAACAATATCTACCTTCTGCCTGACCCTCTCTCACTGTAAGTTACTACGCTTGGTCAAGTACTTAAAAGCCGGGGAAGTCGCCTAGAAAGTGCATTTGCAAAAATGCTTGCCACCCATTACTTTTTATATTTATATGCTGCACTCACCTCCTTTAATATAAAAATTCAATTTAATTAAAAATAATGGTTAGCGATTTTTTCCTTCCTTGGCTCAACGCATCAAAGATTAGGCAACACCAAATCCAATCTCTATGAAAACATCAGAACAGACCTCAAAAAGAAAAAATGTGATACCAAAGGTGAAAGATTCCCCAGATTTTAAGATTCTGCTTAGATTTACCAAAACGAAGGCCAGAAGATTCGCATACATTCTCAAGATTCTATGCAGATTCCCTGTATCCATTCATGCCAATTCCCCAATAACATCTCCCTATATTCCCTCCATGTCAAGATTTTGTAAAAAGATTCCCTTGGATTCTGCAGTAAATTTCAAAGAATTTTCTTAGATTCCCATAGATTCTATTGACAGTTCTAGATTCCCCATAGATGAAACCAAATATTCACCTAGACTCTGCATCTCTAATGAGATCTCTTCTGGAGATCTCCTTTGTGATTCTTTTTCTTATGAAGATTCCTTTAAGCTCCGATTTCATCATCAAGATTCCCCTGCATTCTTAAAGATTCCTTTAGATCATATAAAGACTTACCTCCATCAAGATTCCCCTTGCATTCTTCTAGATTCTCCTAGATTCCTCATGATCTTCCAAGATTCATATATGGACTTCTAAAGATTCTATGCATTCTCTTAGATTCTAAGGTTCTATCAATATTCCCGATTCTAAATAAATATTCTAAGAAGATTCTAGATTCCCATAAATTCCTCTCGAGATTTCCAAAAAGATGCCTCAAGATTCCTTCTGCACTATTCTATGTAGATTCTCTCTTGACTTTGGCTTATATAGTCCTTAGGGCTTCCATGATTTCATCAAGATTCTCCTAGATTCCTAAAGATTTTATGAGGATTCCTTAGATCATAGAAAGATTTAGGTTCTCCAAGATTCCACATGAAGATTCTCTCAGATTCTCAAGATTCACATAGTTTTCTCAAGAATCTAAGTATATTTTTTCAGATTCTCTAAGATTCCATCAAGATTCCCTAAATTATCAAATATTTCTATGAAGATCTCCTCGCCTCCCATAAATTCTCGAGATTCCCCACATCTCCCTAAAGATGCCTCAAGATTCACCTGCATTCCCCATGGTTTTATGTAGATTATCTTGATTCCTCATACAAAGATTCTAGACTCTCTCCTCGTATAATTTCATCAACACTCTTCTACAAGATTTCCAAAAGATGCAAAGTGAAGATTCTTTAGATTCCCTTAGATTCTCGTATCAAGATTCCTTTAGGTTCTCCAAGATTTCATCAAGATTCCCATACAGGATTCCTCGACATTGGAAGATTTACAGGTGATTCCTTAGATCATATGTGTAGATTCCCTTTTATGGTCTCCAAGATCTCCATCAAGATTCCCTGCACTTCAAAGATCCCATCAAGATTCCTAAATATTCTCTCAAGATTCACAAAGCCAAGATTAACTCCGTACATCCCCGCACCCACATCCTCGTCAACTTAACCCAGAAGATTCCTCGAGACCTCCACTTCTAGATTCCTGTAGAGATTGCCCTAGAGATTCACCTAGCCTATGATTTCTTGTGTAGTCTCTTTGGATTCCTTCGGGATTCTAAGAAGATTCTATGCAGTCTTCTCAGATTCTTCATCAAGATTCCCTAGACTTTAAAGATATTATTGAGATTTCTTTAGACACTAGCGAAGATTGAGAATTCCCATCAAGACTCCTATATAGAGTTCCAGAGATTCCATCACATCTCCCTAGATTTTTATTCAGTAGCCCTAGATTCTCTAAGATCCTATCAAGATTTATCTAGATTTCAAATATTCTATGAAGATTCCCTAGGTTTCAGTTTAAATTTCTCGAGATTCCTATATGATCCTCAAAATTTGTCCCAAGATTCACCTAGATTCTCCACACCTTCTAAGTGTAGATCCCTGATCCTATAAAGACTTCCTGGGTTCTCCAATCTCATCAAGATTCCCCCTCTAGATTCTGGGGTAAAGATTCCATCGAGATTCCCTACATTCTCAACTATTCTTCAGATTCATAGATCTCCCAAGATTTCTATCTAGATTTTCCTAGATTTCTAAGAAGATGCTATAAGATTCCCTCTAGATCCCTATATAGATCCTCGAGGATCCCATAGTCCCTAAGATTCTCTTGAGATTCCCAAATTCCCAAAGACTATTCCAAGCTTCCTCTACATTCCCCCAATATTCATGTAGATTCTCTTAGCTTCCTCTCGAGATATTATGAGGATACCCTCGCAGATTCAAAGATTCTTCCAAGAATCCTGTAAAGATTCTCTTTGAGATTCTTCCATTCCTGCCCCGCCACATTACTCTGCATTCATACAAAAGATCCTGGGCGAAGATTCCCCTCTAGATTCCTTAAATTACCATATTCTCAGAGATTCTAAGAAGATTCTTAGAATTGGGATCATAGCTCCAATCGCACGCATCAAAGGCTAAAGACAAATTGCTGAAGTGCTTCCTCAGATGAGAGAACTAACGCAGGTCCCACCTTCATCCGGACCTCTCCCAGTTTACGCGTCTTTTCAATGATTAAAAAGTGCTTCTTCAGGAAGGTGCATCACAATGCTTAACTTTTTTATTAATGAAAGCTGCCACCACCTCTTTTTAAAAAATATCAATTTAATATAAAACGCATGGATTTATCCTTCACCAGATTCTAATCCGCCACAATCCGTCAGACCAAATCCAATTTCGCAGACCTTCCTCAGACATTCCTCACAAAATTGCATGCTGTGATTTCTTCTCCCCCCTCTCCTTGATCCAATGTATCGTGATGTGGTGCATACCCCTACGCGACCACAAAGTAATTTCCCACGAAAGATCCACAACGCTATATGCTCACCACCTCCTCACGCATTTCTTCTTTCAAAACTTAACGGTTTGGGGACGATTTCAATATATGTATATTTATTCCATGTAGCATCTAAAGTAATTTTATATATATGGCTATATATATATATGGTCATATATTGTTATATTATATTATATATATATATAATAACCATATATTACCAGGTGTTCGCCTTGCTGTGAACCTCGGCGCCCTGACCCGCCAGATTGAGATCCACCTGCCGATGTAGTTTCACGTCATCATCGTCTCCAAGCAACCCACTCCTAAATCGGCTTTGATTGTGCGCGCTGCTGGATTACATTGAATGTAGATCTTAAATCCTGGCCGTCCATTCCCAGATCTGGACGGCCCACGCAAAACCTCCCAATAAGTCTTCCTCCCCTCATTTTCGTCCATAGGTCTGAGATCCGTCCCTGCCTCCCCCAATTTGATTTCTCCATTGAATCTCATCTCATGGTCAGACTGTTGTGTTGTGGCTTCTGCGGGGGTTTGATCGGCTAAGGTTGTATGATTGTGTGGCTTTCTAGGTGGGCTTGGGCGTGATTGATTCAAAAATGCCGATTTTAGATTCCAGGTCTGGGCTTGGACGATGCTTTTGGAGCCTTGCAGCTCATAAGTATAATTTTTCTTTTTGGACGACGTTTTATGCTTTTCGTTTTGTTTGGTTTTGTTGGTGCCCTGTTCAATTTTGCTCTGAAACCAAAGGTGCGGCGGTGATTGGAAGGAGCGGGACGAGAGATGCTGTTCCCATGTAGCACCGGAGGAAAGGTCAGTCCAATTGGAGTAACGGAGCATCAGAGAAAAGCCCTAGGTTTAAGCAAAGTTCATCTTTTTTCTTTTCTCCCAATTGTGGTTTTTTTTCCTGATTGTCTTTCTTTTTGCAGGTGGGGTTTTGACTAGTTGGGTTTGCTGGTGTGGGGGCAATGTAAGGGTTTTCCAGGTGTGGCTATGGTGGGTTTGACGGATTGGTTTAATTTTTTCTGCGGTGGTTTATGGGATGCCAAGAATACCGGTATTCAATAGTTGGTTCTTTTTATGCTAAGATTTCATTGTATTTATTCTTTTGTTCTCTGAGGATAAGTGGTAGACAAGCAATAACTGTGAACAGGTGGTGTTTTTGCAGTACAGACAGTCGATAATGGTAGATGAAATTCTTTTTTTTCTTCTGTTCGGCATGCAATCTAGAGGCTTCCCAATTCCTGTCATGGAATGTGGGGGAACTTGTCTGCTTAAATGTTGGTGAATCTAATTTCTTTGTTTTGTACCTGTGCTGGTTTTGTTCAATCTTAACCTCCCATTGAGTGAAGGCCAGGTGTCTGCTTTACATCTGCCGATTTGAGGTAGGCTTCCATACTATTAGCCATGATTGTAAACCCAAGTGTGTAATGAGTGTATGGGGAGAAAGGTTATGCTAGGCGATTTGGCATTATTTGTTGTAGACATGTAGGATGTTAGGGACTCACACAAACAAACGGAGTTGGCTCTATGCTGTGGAGTAAGACTGCATTATGTTTATCTATTTGTGATTTGACGACCACCCTTTCTCTCATTAGGACAGATATGACCATCGGATATGTGCTTTTCTTTTTTTGTTAGTTGTCGAGCTGTTTGCTGTAGCTTTCAACTTTCTGCAAGTCGTGGACATTCTTTTGGTCCTTCTGTGTTAATTTCCTCTTTTCCTCATTTTGTCATTTTTTTCTTTCATCATCTCATTGTTGGATATAGGTTCAAACCATGCAAATCATGGTTTTGTATATATTCAACAAGTTGTATCATGTATTGTGTCATAATCTGTTGTAGAACTTGCTGCCTCTGCCGCTATAGCTGTCATTCCCGACATTTTTGAGGCTCCGCTCTCTGTGGCACCATTCTTTTGATTTTTCTTAGCTTTTGCGCAATCTTTCTTTACAGATAGGAAGCCCACTGCCGTCTTGGGGGTTCTTTTGTGGGGTGGCATAATTTTTGATGGGATGATGACTTGAAAACCTCACTTCTTGGTCTGAGAGTTCCTTCAAGCTATCAAAGCAAATTGTAAACAACAGTGGTTCTATGGTAATGGTATTTCGTAAAGCGGGCCAGTATCATAAAGAGGAATGGTATCAGCTATGGCAGTGGCCACTCCTGGAATGTGCAGAGGAAGATTGATAGACAAAACGGACTATGTGCGTTGTTATTAATTCGACATGGGGTTATGATTGCCAAGAGTTTTTGTGAGCGGTCGTTTATTTGAGTCTGCAATCTGAATGGGATAGTTTGGACTTCTTATTCAGCCATCTCTCTGATAATTTCCAGGTTCAAACAGAAGATGGTTTTATGCTACACATTTTCTATTTAATTGGTCTCTACCAAGTTATCTTTTCATTTTATCTTGGTATAAAGTAGGTGGATATGTGGATTTAAAACCTTCCAATCAGTCTATATTCTAGCAGATAGTTGTAGTTATAATGTCTGGGATTGAAGTACATCCTTTTGCTACCCCTCCATTGCCCAACGTTTCTCCATATTTTAAACTGTGCATAGTTTCCAATTCAAAAATCAGTTGCCTTTTTTTCATCGGAGCATCTAGGTGAAAGTTTTTCTCCCCTTCATTTGTAAATATTATTGAGTACCTTTAACCAGACATTAAATAACATCGGCAGGCATTCATGTTGCCAAGCGCAAAGAATGATGGATCCGCAATGCTGCTCAGCTGACACACAGACACGGATATGTGGTGCTGAATTGCTTGGCAGATCCGAGTATTTGTTCCAAAGCCCAGCAGCCCAAAAAGGCTTGATCTGCTCAGAATCAGCATCCTCAAGGGGTTCTGGGTAAAACTAAAAGGCAACCTTGGGCAGATTATCAGGTATTTCTGGTTTTCGCTGAAATAGCCTTGTTTCCATTCGCTTTTGAAAAAGATTGATCAGGATCTGGAGCAGGAAAATGACCGGAGTCAATTTAATTTGTGGATAATAATCGTGATCACATGCCTGACAGTTTGCCCCTTTCTGCAAGATTGCAGAGGATAGAAATAATTGCAGAGAGAATGTGGGCTTATAATTTTCATTGCCCTGCATCCAAAACTCACATATAGCCAAATCAAGAATTTTCACATCGAACCTAAATGGACATGCAAAATTGAGTACAATGATACTATTGTTTGTTGCATATGAAAATGTGCAGTTGCGCTGCGCACCATGCATTTAAACAGCCAAATAAGAATGACTATTACATAAGACTATAAGAAGGTAAATGTGAGCCTTGCCGGCTGATAGGAAATTTTAGATTTCATTACAGGGTTCTTCAAAGGCTTTCGACCTCAAGTTTGATACGGTATGATGGAGCCATAGTCGACTGAACTTGCAAATAAATACGAAACGGTTTGGATGGTGCTTATTTGAGCAGTAGAAATCGAAATTATATCTCTGGCATGCTTTGGAAGCGGAATCAGAGATTTGATTCAGGGCTCCGGAGGATTTTCTAGCTTATAATCTGTTAAATGATTTTAAGGTAAAGCTTAGCAGCAGTCTGAAGGCTTAATCTTACTGATTTGTCTGGAATGCTGCCCAAATATATGATTGGGTTTCAGTTTCTTTAAATATAGTATGTGGAACAAGCTTTATGGGACAAGATACTGTGCTTGTCTAAATACTCCATCAGCATAGCCTAAGCACCGATTGCATATCCAGCTATTAAGAAGGTAATTTTTCTGGAGAACAAAATTTGCAAAACAGAGTAGTTTACCCTAGATTCTATCTATTGTTCTATAGTTTTCAAGCACTATCGTATGGTTTTTCCGGAAGATCCACTGGTATAAATTTTGATGAGCAAAATAAGTAGAAAGATTCTGCATTTGTGAGCAAAACCGTTGATACTGTTAATGGGTTGGAATAAAGCATTTTTAGAATGGGTCGGCTGGTATGTAAGGCAGCGACCACATATGGTCTGTTTAAATATTGAGGCTGCTGTTGGGCGGCAAAAGTATCAAAGCTGAGATTCGTTTTGCTACATTTGAACCCATTTGTACGGACTTGGAAAGATGTACCTAACATCTTTTAGTAGGCTACTTTGTAGCCTAAATTTACGCTTATGTTTTTAGAAATGGAGCCTTTGTTTAGAAGCTAGCCCCTGGTTATTACTCTGCTGTAAAATTAGAGCAGCAAAAGCCCCTGCATTTTGTCATATTCGACATATTTAGATTAGGAATTTGAAAATTGTGTGCCTGTAAGCAAGTACTTTTAGGTCTTTCCTTGCTTTCAAATGAATGCT
Source organism: Isoetes taiwanensis (assembly GCA_021234155.1). Classification (NCBI taxonomy): domain Eukaryota; kingdom Viridiplantae; phylum Streptophyta; class Lycopodiopsida; order Isoetales; family Isoetaceae; genus Isoetes; species Isoetes taiwanensis. The sequence goes on from JAJEKV010000101.1 coordinate 1,164,447, forward strand.
CCTGCAGAAACAGAGCTTGCACTTGCAAGGTATGGCAATCCTACCATAGGCATTGTCTTGTTTGGGATGGACAGAGAGCTGTTGTTGATATTATAAAGGAGGTAGTTAACCCATTTACATGCTTTTAGCTCTGTGTTTTGGGAATGTTAATGGAGCGAAACGCAGGCATTTGGAAATTAAATCATCCATGTTTATATGGTTGCCTGGCGTTAGAACTTTGGCAAGAGGTTTTATCTATGAAAAGCCTCACGGAATATGGATCTAATTCGTCCCTGGCTTGCCATGTCAGTCAGTGTTCTAGATTCTGTTGGGCCTCTTTTATACTTGAACATGCTAGATGGCTTGCAGATCATTTGTGCAGTTGGCATTGTACTGCCATATGTATCGCCCTAGTTTATGGTTTCTCCAGGTTGCCTTGCTGGGATTTCAAGGATTTGTGAGTACGCATTTTGGGTTTTTCTCTGTTTTACCTGGCTCCAGTGAGCTTGGTCAGAAGGCCACGCAGCACTCAACCTAAGCCAACTAACAGATTTGGCTTAATAGCGGATAATTGAATTAAGGAGTTATAAATTTGGTCCAATGTCAATTATAGATTTTGAAGGTGAAATGACCCAGCTTATAGGATCAGTTTTTCTTGGCCGGAGAGCTATATTCATTCTGTTTGCTAGGGAATTGATGTTGGGATTTCGTGGGTATGGATTGTCATTCATCTGTAAAGTAAATATGGTCGATGGTGGAAGGTATTGTAAACCTTTTGAATTTTTCATATATGGGTTAAAAATACCGCAGATCATGAATCTACAATTCGCTTTTTACTTGCATCGCAATTATGCTGTCTATTGTTTCTAGATTGCCTTCATATTTGGCATTTGGAGAAATATGCAAAGCTTCCTCGAACAACCTTAACAGTTGGAAGTTTTGGAAGCTTTGTTATGATGTGTGTTTATCCGGTCAATCATATTGTTCTAGTATTGCTAGTTTCCTACATCTTTTATGTGTGTAAGTCTCAGTACATCAAGTGCAAGTTTCAAAAATTCTATTGAAATGCGCTTAGGTGGCATGCTAAAACAAACAGAAGAGCATTACATGTTAGCACAGGCTTCCTTCTGTGTGTTTCAGTCACAATCTTAACCTCGTGGATGCTAAGTTAATCATGGCTTCCATCTTTTTATATAGTAAAGATACTATATTAATCTATTTACACCCACATTTTGATTCAGTGCAGTCTACATTGCGGCAATTGTGAAGTTCATTGATCTTTTTTTCATGAGATTCTCTGGGTTTGTTTCATTGAAAACCATGATTGCATCATGACTGTGTTTGATGGCCGGCTCTTTGTGATGCCTACAAGGTTTATCTTCTTCATCTTTTATCTTGGTATGCAGGTGGAGATATGTGGAGAGTGCATTGTATGTAGAGGGTGGATAGAGGTTTCCTAGGTTCAATGCATAGCTGAAGATAGAGTTCTTTGGAACTTATTGAAATAATCCGAGCTTTATGAGAAGTCAAGCATCAAAGCAAAAGTAACGTATTTGTTCCCTTTTGCAGGTGGAAAAGTGGTGAAAGTTTGTTGGACATTTTACAGTCTTGAAATAAAGAAAATGGGTGTGCTCTGCATCTATGTATCTTGTGCAGACTCCCATTTACAACCTTGCACCATAATAGCAGATATGTTTTAGTGGGCGTACTGCCTGTGTTGAACCTAAAATGGATTTCTAAATAACCTGGGACAAAGTTTTGCATTTCTAATGTAAGTAGTAAAGAATTTGCAGAGTTTAGAGCATGTGCTTACACTTGAGGGTCCCGGCAGAGTTACAGCCTGCTGCTGATGCCTCATATAAAAAGTAAGGTATTTGATTCTTGCAGAAAAAGTTTATTGACATTTACGGTCCTGGTCCAGAGTATATGGGTGTGCTCGCACTCTATGTATCTCGTCAAGACTTCTATTTACAAACCTTGCACCATAATATCAAAATATGTTTAGAGTACGTGCACTGTCCTATCGGCTTCCTGTCCAGCTTGATAGACTTGTTGGGAGATCCTGGTAGTTACACTTATGACTTCTACTCAAGAAGTTTCAACCATAATATCCAAAAGGAGCAAAGCACGTAATGAGCAGCCAGCCACGGCCAGCAATTATAAAGGTTTCTACCTCATCGACATATTGCTCTGGGTCCACGACTTGCCACATTTCCCCGCGATGAGAACAAACTTCCCTCGTGAGTATTGTGTCGTTGTTGAATGTGTACCTTGACATGCAGATTTTGAAATACTGTATCTGCCAAATTGACCAATGAGCCGGGTTCCAATAATTCGACTTTTTCCTAAATTTTGAATATCATGATTCACATTGCACCTCTATTTCTTATCATTACAATAAGAGTCCTGCCTAATAAGCATCTCACCTCGCAGAAAAGAAATCAAGCCTTGGATATTATGGTTCTCAAACTTCCCCGTAAAACTCAAAGATCAAGGTTTTTCAGAACTAGTGGCTCTTGGCAGGCCGCATGGTACATTAAAGTAGAGGTCTTGCTCTGATACAAGGCTGCCGCTACCGCCAACTTCTATATTTCGCAGGCATCCAAGCGTGTGTGGGATATGCCTGGTATGAATATGAGAAATGTGATCTCATGACTTCTGCGGCAAAGATAATTATAACCTCCAATGCATCCACAATGCTGCAAAACCACAAGTATGAAATGGCACTTTATCCTTCTAAGTGCTAACAACATGTCTTTTCAGGCGTTATATCAACTTTGCGTTATGCAAGTATGTCCAGCTTCTTTATAGAACAAATAACCGCCGTGCACGCCTTTTCCTCGATTTTCAACGCAGGTAAGAGCTATCGATGCTATATGCAAGATTGCATGTGAAGGTGAATCTTTGCGATAGCAATATCTTAATAATTTTATGTTGATTTGGTCTAGTACCGACATTTGCCACCATGGACGTTGCAGCTTCAAAAATGAAATGTTATTTACCGCATCATAGAAGCAACCAAGTTCAGCTTGGTGGCAAGCATTGGAACCACCGGACCGCCAACATTGAGTTTAATTCCCAATTTGATTTACTTCAATATCTTGTGATAGATGTGTTGCTTTTACATCTTTAAATACACTTCATGCACTAAAGCATAATGAATTTCATTTGTCATTCTATTATCACACTATTAGGTTATAAATGAATACAATAATCATATAGCCTTTGCAAAAGTAGATGCCCCGATATTATGTTGAGATTGCAAAAGGAAGTCAGACACAAAACCTAGGATGGGTGTTCACAAGACTTAATTTGACATCCAAGAGTTGATTTGAACTTGCTAGAGCATCATTATATGGAAACAAAAGCCATTCCAAGCTCCTCGATACTACATTGCAAAGGTGGCTTTATTGACTACAGATGCCGACATCAAGCTTTCGTTGTAAATGCCTTGCAAGATTGTCAATGCAAAGTATTGAATTAGAAACAGTATAATCCGTGTAGAGAGCTACATTTAAAGTGCTCCTTAATAGTCTCCAAATGCCATGTCTACATTATCAAGTTGTTTGTGAAGCTTGCAAAGTATTTTGGAATCCTATCATTACCGGATTCCAATTAGAATTTTGTGTTCGTGGAAACAAGCAAGCCTAACTAGCAAAAATAACCATATCAATATGAACTCTTCCATGCTAACAAATTATAGTTAATAATACTACTAGGGCTACCAAAGCTTTTTGAAAGACCATTGCAGCGTATAAAGCACAAATAGATATTAGCACAAGGAGTGGTATTGGAAAAATATTGAGAATAAGCTATCTGCTGTGTTGACTTCCATGCGATCTCAACTTAGCAAATAAGCAACCATTTTACATTGCACTAACTTTGTAAGACATAACTGTCATTACTTTAAGACAATTACGTCATTACTTTTAATGAGGGCATGTCACAATACTAGGCCTCTTTTTGGAATTGAGTTTGGACTATCAAGGGTTAACTTTGGACTTATGGTGCTAACTTTGGCCTTTGAGGTATTTAGGTTAACAATCATGTTAGCACCTATGAGACAATGTTCTAGAAGAAATATTTAAATAAATTAACAGAAGAACTCTAAGTATATCATGCACCATCAACTCTTATTAAAGAATTACTAACAGAATCCTGTATGGGATTTGTGGATTTCTAAAAACAATGGTTTGCTAAAATTCATCATGTGAAATCATATTCTTTGCTCCTCTTACGTAAAACAAATTCAACTCGCACCAAAACAGACGTGTATAAAAATACCACAATGAATAGAATAGACAATTTAAACGAATATATAACTATATTATTTTTTTATTTTGTTTATAAAACAAACTATCAGATCAACTTATCAATCAAACACATCTAATATCAGGAGTAAGAGACCAAAGCAGGTCTCTCACATAAGATTAAGTCACTATAGAGAAATTGACATGTCGGTCAATAACTTGATATTGATCTTAAACTTGAATTTTACTCCCAGATGTTCATAAACCATAGCCGAGTAGACCTACAGTTGATAATACAAAAGACTTGTATAGTATATACACGATAGATGTGTGTTTTGTCATCCCATGCCCATGTTCATGAGAGATTCATCCCAAATTGGCCCCAATCACGGTAAATGAAAGGCCAGATAATGCCACCATTGAGGTGCATGGATGGCTATGATGGTATGGCGGCATGTATGGGGCATGCACCACATCCCCAACCTGCTGGACGCGGGAGAATAAATCCTAGCCCTTGATTTTTTGTGAAGAAGGTGCAAGGAAGGTGCAAAAAAAAAAGTTAAGGCAAGTAGACCGCCAACCGCTAGGGATTAAAAGCGCGAGTATAAATCCTAGCCATTAACTTTTAATATTAAATCGATTTTTTTCTTTTGTGCGGATATATGGGCACCCTCATTACAAAAGCGCACCCCACACAGTGCTGCGTTGAGCAAGAAAGATTTACTTAATGGACTTTGAAGCTTCCTCTCCGCTTAATCGCCTTCGGCGGCCCGTAGCCTTGGCAGATGCCTGATGGCGCGGGCCTATGCCATCGATTCCTCTCACGCAGACCTTTCATTGAGCGGTGTTGCACTATTTTCACGTGATTTGACAAAATGGATCGATAAAGGATACATCCCACGTCATGCTCATAGAGATTGATCCTAAATTACCAAAACGACAAAATCAAGGAGTCATGAGTAATTCCACCCCTACGTGATGCATGGATGGGCACGATGTGCATGTATGCATACATATATACATGCATGGGCCAGCAATTGCTACCATGGGCCGTTAGATGGGGAAGGAAATTGATCGCTCAAACTATAAGAGAGAGGAAGGACAAGAAGTTCCTATGCATGTGGTTAGGTGGCATACATAGTACGTACATTTATTGTAATCATGAGGTGTTAGTTGAGGTGGTATGTGATTTATTTCATACCATATCTTTTTATCTATATATTTAATATATAGATTTTTGAGGTGGTATTGTAATTAATTTATGCATTTTTTGCCTTTTAATATAGAATATAAAAATCTAATGTGAAATAATGCGCTTCATATCTTGCTTTTCAAGTTTCTTTTCAAACTTAACCATATGACAGACACATGCAACTATGGCAAATATTTTTGCCTTTTATTATGAAAAACCTTAATGCAACGCAAAGCCATATTTTTGTCTTTTCTATGTTTTCTTTTCGATCTTTAAATCCATGAGGACGCAGCTTGATACGGAACTACGTGGCACCTATTTGGTTTTCCTTCCAACACCTTTTTTCTAAAACTAAGAGTCAGAATCTTGGAAAATTATTCCTCTCCTTCTTCTCTCTACTTAAGTTCTAGTCATACTCCATGAGCACTGCCAAAATTTCCCCAGACTAGGGAAATCTTCATATTCTAAGCCGAATCTTAAGGAACCCGGGAGAATCTTTTAAAACATAAATCTTATGAACTCGCATTCTTAAGGAACCTTAGGAATCTAAGGGATATAGGGGAATTTAAGGGAATCTAGGGTCTTAAACAAATTCATGTGAATCCCCTTGAGAATAATGTGGAATTTTGTAGATCTTAGGAAATCCAAGAGAGACTTTGTAGAATTTTAGGAATCTACGAGAAATGCAATGTGATCGGCCATGTTTGTGAATACGTACTCTTAATAGAATGTTGGCAAAACTTAAGTTATACTTTCTAAGGTGTATACATATTCACTTCATATTACACCCCTTATGGTAATAAATACTTGTATATATATGTATATATATATATATATATATATATATATATATATATATATATATATATATATATATATATATATATATATATATATATATATATATATATATATATATATATATATATATATATATATATATATATATATATATATATATATATATATATTTATGTTTCTTTTTAGAAAAATAAAATAATGCATTATTTCGAGGTTATTATTAGTATATCCTACTAAATCATTACGACAAGATACTAACAAGTACTTAAATCCTGTAAAATCGTGAGTTCATTTAATTAATTTCTACGCCGCTGTTCTAGGCAGGCGTGCAATGGAAGAGAAGCATTATCCACCTTCCAGGCACGTTGAAGCGCCGCTTCCCTCCGTTTCTCCTCTCGCTATTCCCCGCCTCTAAGGCGCTGTAAATCACATCAATCCTTTTGGCTTGCGGGTCCTTGCTACGGCATAGGATCTTGCCAATTTTTCATTTGGTAGAGCCCGGATCCTAAGAGCCTACTACCTCGAGAGCCCCGAGCTCAGCTTGATTTCAGATGCCCACTTTCCGAAGCTCAAGATCTTTCGAGCTTTAAAGAGGTGAAATCCTCCTCTAATTTCGAATTCTTCATGAAGCTTCTTCTCGATGATCCCCAAGATTCCCAAGATTCTTCATAAATTTAATGGAGCTAAGACCAGACCGAAGAAGAAGAAGAGGTAGAAGACTAAGAAGAATATATGAATTTTTGGAACTCCAAAATTTTCTACAGAGTAAGTAGCATGCATGCATTAAATTTTTGCTTTCTTTTATGTATTCTAAACTAATTTTCTCTCACTTTTTTCTTAAGGTGATGAAGCTTAGTCCTGGGTCAGGCCACCTTTTTTTTTTTTTTTTCTTTTTGATCGTTAGTCTGGCTGTGCCTTTTGTGCCTTGTATTTTTTGAAAACGATGGTATATAGGCCCAGTGCCTTCATTTGATCTCACCCCTTGCTGATCTCACCCCTTGTGAACTCACTCCCTGTGATACAGCCTTAGTGCCTCTTTTTATAATATATGATGCCTTTTAGTGCCTTTTTGAATATAAGGAGCTGGCCTCGTGCCTTGAACCTTGTGTAAACTTCAATTTCGGTATTCTCGGTATTTTCGCTTTTAAATATATGATGGCCTTGTGCCGCACCGTAATCCGTGCGTGCCTTTTGTTTAATCCAAAAATAGTTTGTACGGCTTTGTGTCTTGTGTAAATTTGTGCCTTGTGTAAATTTCTTCTAATTGCTTTTACTAGTTTCTAAAAAAATGCATACCATTGCATCTTTAGTGCCTTTCTTTGATCCTCACCCATGTCTAATGTGCCTCAGGCAAGCTTAATTCAGCTAATTCAAATATATACCTTGGAATTAGTCCAACATTCAAGTACAAAATTTCAGAATCAAGCATATAAAATGAAATAAATAGGCCTCAATCGATCCTCCGCATCAGGAGATCTCGAATCCTTCTTCTTCCAAGTAGCCCAAGATTTCATCAAGTGTTTCGGGCCAATATATTGGTGTAATCCAGCAACACTCAAAAACATGAGCTTCAAGCCAAGCCCCCACTATGATACGTATTCATGTTATTGTCTCGTGCTGTTGTGCTCCCGCATCCGCCTCGTTGGAGCAATTTTTTAATGGCTGAAGCATGGATCATTTTCTGCTTTAGTTGGATGAACATATCCTCTTCGCTAAGCATGGAGAGTCAAACTCATCCTCGGGACCATATGCCACCCCAGAGTCTCCGCTTCTACCGACCTCAAATTAAGTAGTCTCCCGAACAGACTGTAAACAACATCATCCGTGTAAAACAACATCTACTACAAAGAAAGGCAACCGCTTATCACCGCCTTTGGGCTTCTAATTCTTTTAAGCCCATCGTGAATTAACCTATGTTTTAAAGCCTAGAATAATTTCTAATTCATGGGTCCTCTAATATCCTACCGTGATGCATCGCATTTGAACCGCCAAATTGTTTATGCTTGTGTTCTCCTTCTCGCTTCCTCGCCATAGCCGATTAGGTGGGATAAGCCAATGTCCGCATGCAAAACCAGATTTAGGTTTCAATGCTTCCCTCGCACGCCCAGCCTTTTGAATGATTGACCTTGCATTTGATGTGACAACATTTCCAATGATTCTCAATTCCATTCTCGGTTTCATCCTTAATGTAATTTTTCTGTAAGGGTCACTTGTCTCACAATTAAACAGTTGAGAGATTGAAGAGTGAAGATTTATATTAAAACATATAAATGATTAAGCATATAGTTACATTTCGCATTAAGGCCGTGATTTCTATTAAACATTTCGCATTACATGAGCAACAAAATTTTTATATACACTTGCTTTCATTCCCTGGGCCTATCAAAAAAAAAAAGAGATCCGTCCAGCTCCTCCCTCTACATCTTCTATGACCACTGATCAAGGGCTGACCTACCTTTCTAAGCCAAATTCTATATCATCCTATCGAGAGGGAAAGGAAAACCATAATGGTGCAAAGGTTACCAAACGTAATACAGCCTATGCATCCTGGGTAAGCCCTTGTGATGATAGAAACATATCCTGAAGTGAAGGAATTGTCTTCCAGAACACCTATCATAATAAAATGCCAGAACCTCACTTGTAAAGGCTTGTAGCCATAAGGTAAAAGGTTTCAAATCCTTGCAGATCCCGGCCAATAGTAGGGAGGAATAGGCCAAAGATGCCGGGTGGTAAAAAATTTCAAAAGGGAATGAAAAGTTGAGAGATCTGGGAGGTTTGGTGTACAATTCATCCTCCTGTGTGAGAGTTTTCAACATTTCGCGGCCATCATATTCTCATCCTAAGTGAATAGAGAAATTGCCGGCAGTCCACCCCATTCTCGTGCATGGGTGAAAATTCCGACAGCACGCTTCTAGGTATCATGGGCTCTTCTCTCTCGTATACGTCCGGCCTCCGAGTGCCATCATGCAGATCCAAGAGGTGAAGTTGGGCTGCGTCTCGCTGAAGTAGCCGCCGAAACCCGTGAAATCAGAACCGTGAAACTATAAATCAGAACTGTGAAATCAGAACTGCATCAAACTCAGAACGAACTCTATTTGAGCAAGAAGAATAAGCACCGAGCCTTGCCAGTTCGAGTATTACAATTTTGCCATCCTATAATGTGATTTTTTGCTCCTAGTACTACGTACCAGTTCTAGCGATGAGAGGAATTGATGGGACCGGAGAGAATTTAAGGAAAGGAAAGCATTTGCATGGCAAGCTGCTCAGAAGGATCTCTGCCTCTGGGAAGAGACAGAACGCGGAAACAGGGTGAGACATGTGGTACACATGTGTGAATTTTCCCAAAAATAAACTTTACATGGCCCACAAATTCTAAATTCAAATTCCCTTCGCCTCTTCACAATTTATGCCCTTCCACGCTTCAAAGGGACGCTTCTACTCTCATGCTTATGCATTCCATCTCATCCCAAAGATCCTCTCACAAAAGATATGAACTACTTTCTGGGCCTACTTTGCTCCAAACTGAGATATACACTCTCTCTCGATCAAAGAGGACTTCGTTCCTCGCTTAAGATTGGCTAATGGCGGGCCAGCCTTCATTTCAGACCAGCCGGGCCGCATCTCTGGACGAGTAATTTGCCTCTAGATTTGGTAATACCTAAACAACCCGAGTCCCCATAAACATACGTACCTATTCCAGATTACATGAGGAACCTTGTAGTGCAGACATTGGAAACTTGAACCTCAGTAATATAGATTCGCTCCTGTGCGTAGATTGGTACACTATATTCAATACACTCATGACATGGACAAATAAAGTAATAATAATTAGAGGCATCACGTATAGATATAATTGATATCCCCGACAGATGAACTAGAAATGGGCTGAGAATTCTCAAGTGTGAGGCACATATCTTATGCATCAAATATGGTGGTTCATGGAAAGCAAATAAATTAAGAATGACGTGATCGCCAGCTTGAGCAATTACAGTGAATGCTATTGATTATCATTAGTGTGCCCGCGTATTTATTATGGCACTTTGATAATTTTTGATGTCCACTACCAATGCGCATGTGTCAGATTAATGAGTTTAAACCGGGGAAATGGCAATACTTCATACTTCTAATTTCCGAAGCTCACCATGAATTCCTAAACACCTACCATTTCCACACAAATCATTGACTTGCACCTCTCCTTTTTGACAAGAAACAGACCGCATATAACTTTGTAAATCTTATTAACATCTACATCTTTTCTCAGAATTGGTCCGCTTCACTACAGTAAAAGATAAATACATATCACAACTATCATCAAGTTATAAAACATTGCTATGTGCTTTCAATAAAGACCTACTTCATTTGTATGTATTTGCATGCTTATCATGAGTAGCTCATCTATAAAGGCTCACTCACTATTTTGTACCTTTTTCTATAATTAATGAAAACCCCATTCACTAAAAAAAAAAAAAAAATACAATTGAGCATGGAATTGAGTTTCTTATATTATTCCAAAACAAGGCAAGACACAAATAAATATATATATCCAAAATTTCTGAATCATTTCCTAACCTCGTAAGAATGTGTGTTCAACTATTCTTCATACTCCACATGCTATCTCTTAATCGATAAAACCTCGCAAGTTTTCTAGAATCTTTTCCTATCCGGCCTCGTCTAGCCCAAATGTTTCCGAGCACCTTCTTGATCCACAGATGGGGAACTCAATAGCACAAATTTGAGTAGAGAATACAAGTGACTTTGGCTTCCATGGTCAACAACTCATACATGACCTTTGACCGAGGCTTTTTCTATAGTAAAATTTTCCTCCACAACGTTTCACTTCATAAACAAGTTTCCGCTTCCGCTTTGAGCTCATTTTAACTTCAAATTTTGGCTTGGTATAGCAACATCCAAAATACAGAATCCCTCCTCATTCCCTTTAGGTGCAAAAGAATCGCAAAGCCGCTCTTCTAAGTGCTTCGTAAGTACATTTGCTAAGGTTGAGAGAAGGGCTCGTAAACTTGTGGGTCTCTTCTACATCCGCGAGACATGAACATTGGAGGATGGTTCAACACTACAAGGTTCCACCATCTTACATACAATTTGTTCTCACATGTCCCATTTTTCCATCCAAAAAGGCTGCAAAATATGATAGCTTCGTATAGAAATGTTGATTTCAAGGGTTTAACTTATGGACTCAATGAATTTGGTCGGTTTCTCTGAATTTGTCTCTGACCCCTGCTTCCTTTTTTTCCCCGCTATATCCTCGTGTTTTAGCCTCTCAGTATCTCCAATCCTTTTCCTATTTTTCTACCCACCTGAGCAAAAATTAATATTGAAATTTGTTTCTCTCGCAATTTTCTGCTCACTGTTTGGCATTATCTCCAGTTTAATGTCGTGGATGTTTAAGTCAGAGACCTCGATTCATCTTTTCACCTTCCCATCATGTTCACCTTAAGTGGTTTGATCTGCAGGTTCCATATCATGTTGACTCTTCAGACTACAAACTGCATCTTTCCAAATAAAAATAAAATGATTCAGCCGCTTGACCTGTGGGATGCAGCACTATCCTAAAATATATAGCCGCTTTTGGGGACTTTGCCTTTTCGCTAAGTACTCAAATGTTTCTATAAAATAAAGAAATAAAAGTGTGGGCTGCGTTCCCCACCATTCATTACATAGAGTGTGTTTCTTTCTCAATGGTAAGTTCTGTCAGGATCAACCTATGTAGGTTATTTGAACAAATATAGTTATCTGTTGTTGGACTCCAAAGCTGCATGGACTGAATCTCCCACTCTGCCCAGTTATAATTCTTCAAGTCAAACCACGGATAGGCATCTCCAAGTAAGTATCATGGTTTCAGCACCGCCTCACCAACATCTCAAGTTGTGTGAAGCAGCTCTCAAAGCCCAAGATTTTGCCCTACTCAGAAGACTTGCGCTTCATTTATAGGTTATAACCTACTAGACTTTACGCCATCTCCCGAAGTTTAGTCTAGGTATTCCTACTTCACCATGCTTACTTATCACTAGATTGTTCATGTGCGCATAGGAACTTCTATCCCCACACTCTTACACTCACCTGTAATGCATTCCCTCTATGTAAGGCTTGAAGCTAGTTTTCTCAAGACAAGATTCCCCTGCCACAGACTTCTCAGAAGTACTTATTTTAGTATTCATTTCATTCACCATATGTTCCGACCGGTGTCATAAGTGCAAAATTTTAAATTTTGGATGCTTAGTTCCTTGCTACCATGAAGCCATTCACTAGCATCCTAGATTCCTAACATGGTGTATATAGTGTTAAATTATTGGAAGTCCTTTTAATTTGGCAACAAACCATGGTTTCTGTTTCTTTTCAAATATCCTCTGCTTTGAATTATAATATCTTTCCATGTTCCGTCTTGAATTTCTCAATAATTGTAAATCAGAAGGAAGAGATAAATAAGGTGATCGTGATATTTATTGCACACTACATTTTCCACTACAATTTTAGGCAAATTGTTATGATTTTATTACGCATATTCATCTTACACCTCGCTATTCAAATTCTCATGAATATGACATCACAAAGCATATAATAAATATAATTTATTGTACACCATATTTTTCTACTACACTAGGCAACTACATGCATATATTACGTACATTCATTCTACACCTCGCTATTCACTACACTAGGCACCCAAAAGCATATAATACATACTTATCAGACACCATATTTTTCTACCACACTAGGCACCACATAGCATATATTACAAATATTTATTTCCATAATTCATATTTTTCTACCACACTAGTACCACATAGAATATTTTACACCATGTTATTCACTGCACGAGGCAACTACATAGCATATATTACAAAGATTTATTTTATACCATGTTATTCAAATTACACTGTGTTCGTGCCGAGTATTTATAGCATTTATTTTTCACTATATTTTTCACCACACTAGGCACCATATAGCATATATTGCCAAAGATGTATTTTGCTAATTCATGTTATTCACCACACTGTAAAGTAATCTACAAAGTGCTATATTTACAAAGATCTATTTTACACCACGCAACTCACCACACTAGGCAAGACATATCATATATCACAAGATTAATAGGTACCCACACCACGAAAAGCAATCACTTCAACTACATTCAACCACATATCACAAGCAATCACTAACTACATACAAATATACCACATTAACAATAAAAATGTGGTGAAGATGAAGAAATGAAATAACTCAGATTCTTCCAAAGTAGTGAGTGGCATGATCCTCTACATTTCGCTCCAATCTTCTCGAACTTAACATCTCTTTGCATTTGAGAGACCCTACTGTTTCGGGTCCAAAATTGTCAAGACAAGTTCTAAGGATGTAAGTGGGAATTGCATCCGCTTCTTTCTAACCTTTTGTGCAAAACCCATTTCCCTTTGCAATCTATCTCTTCCCCTCTTCAATTTTGCTTTGCAGTATTCTCAGGATGAACACCTAGCAGCTTATCAAAACCAGCAATCGGCTGTGATTAGCACTCTTATATTATAATGTTAGTTGTAAGTGTTGGACCCAAAATTTCTAATTTGGGCGCCCAGATTTGATGAAACCAATGGAAGAGATGATGCCACGAAGATTCTTGGTTTTTTTTCTAGGGTTACGAGGCTTTCATCGTGACCTCTCGAGCTGAGATTTGCCCTATTTTGCAAAGCTCTGGATCTTGCCTCCGCTTGCCTCGATTGATCCTGAACCATTTTGTCTTCGCTTACGTTCAGATATGGCTGGTAAGACCGCAGCGACTGGGTAGAGTGTTTTGCAAAGTAAAATTACTGGCCAGGCCATCGATCTTTTTCCTTCCATCAAATCCATGGTAAGCAAGGGGCTTATAATTACCTGCCAACAACACCTGCCAAGCTTGCATGAACATGCACTCCCATTCTCGGCACCTCTAATTATGGCTCGTAGCCGCATTTAGGGAGCTTTGTGAGCTATGGAGCCTACGCCCAAGCCCCAAAGAAATAAACTGTGGTCTTGCAATTGCTCGTGACAAGCCACAAGCAGACAACAAAACTCTCCGTGTATATGCTCTACATTTCGCTGTGCTTCAATTTCTTTAGGAAAAACTAAGCTCTAGGAAACTTTCTCTGCAAAACACAAATTTCTCGTATATTTAAGCTGCCAAAGCAAAATGGCATTGCAAGCTATTTCTAAGCCAATAAGCAAATGGTTATGTGTCTTGCGGTAGCTTAGAGCACACTTACAAGCCTTTTGCAATGCTGAAAGAGAAAGCAAGCAAAAGGTTTAGAGATTCAATTGTTATTTAAAAAGAAAGAAATAGAGTTACAAACAGGTTGATGAATCAAGAGAGAGATATCGCTTCTCAAAATGACGCGGTAAATATATGGGTTTTGCTGCAAAGTTAAAAGCATAACCCTATAAACAACTTTGCAAAGCAGACGTATGATATTTATCCTACTTCAAACGTATTCCCCGATAGTCTTAAAGATTTAAGTTTTCGCTGTGATGATAACTTAAGACCGAATTTCGTTTTAAGAGGAAAAGCTGCAAATTGGGTAGAGTTGGATCATATTTCTCGCTAAAGGTAAGGATTTCCATGAATAATGAAACAATGATTAATGAAAATAAGTTTACCGAGAACTTCTAATATAGGGCTAAGAATTAGATGATTTTGATATTGATGCACTTGAGGACCTTCAAAACCTTCAATGGAGGCACTTACAAAGCTATGTCGGGTTTAAGGTAAGCTATATCCACTCTTTTGCTTACTTGGAATTCTGAGAAGAAGAAAAATTCAAAAAGTTATAGGCTAAAGAAGGAATTAATTATTGTGTAGACAAAGATACAAGATAGATAAGAGAACAGAGCGAGAGCGTGATTCTCGCTACTCTGTGAGAAAGACCAACAGGATAGAGGAGAGAACCTCCACGCTTCCCGCAGAAAGTATGCTTTGAAGCTCCTAATCAAGGCAGCAAATTCAGATTTTAGAGAAGGATTCGTGATAAGCACCACGCCATCTTCTCAGATAAGCGTAACAAAGGACATTCTGTAGAAGGACTCTTACGTAATTGGGTTAAAGGGCAATGCCAGCTTTTTGAATGGTGTGATGCTCCAACATCACCACAAAGTTGCCGTGAACTCAAAGTATGTACCACAGAAATGTGAACTGCCATTTATGGCACCTCCCAACCGAGCTGCAATGCCATTGTGGTGCTGGACCCCGCGGTTGTCTTGATCACGGAATGCCCAAAGATTCAGGGACGTGCCGCTTGCCAAATGTCCAAAGAGTCACAGTATGCAAGGTTTATATATTACCATGATAATAGTTAGAAAGGCTTCTCCATATGAGCAATGTATGTTGAAGCTAGGTGCCTTGCTTGCAAAGATTTCTAGAGTCGAACTCCTTTATCTACATGGCAAATTTTCATTTGCAAGAGGGTAGTCAGGATTTTCAAATGGTGCTAAGGAAGCACATTGGGATGCACCTGACCTAAGGTGGATGGTAAGATGTATGCTTCGAGGGAA
Organism: Isoetes taiwanensis; assembly: GCA_021234155.1. Taxonomy (NCBI): domain Eukaryota; kingdom Viridiplantae; phylum Streptophyta; class Lycopodiopsida; order Isoetales; family Isoetaceae; genus Isoetes; species Isoetes taiwanensis. The sequence continues at coordinate 1,180,200 of JAJEKV010000101.1, forward strand.
TATTCCAGCCCTCCACCATCCGGCCGCTAAATGCTATAAATGTGGAGGTGAAGGACATTGGCCAAAGATTGCACATTTAAAGCGACCGTGAGTCACTCATCTTTTGGTACGCTTAGCTCGATCCGGATCTCAGTGCTGTAAAATGCAAAGCTGGGGTCAGGCTACACCGGGTCAAAAGATTGCCCCTAACGCCTTGCTGCTATGGATCAAGAAGCTCACAATGCATTTTGGCCGCTAAGATACAGCAAAGGCTACTTAGGTATCTCCGCGTAAGTTCCGAGCCGCTTAAGTGGGAATTTAGCTCATTGGGCAAACACCGTGCCTAATCTTTGGTGCCTAATTCTCAAGATGGTGGATCATATGAATCCTCGTGATGCATAGATGTTTTGCCGCAGTTAAGATTTCCCCATGTCGGCTTTTGTGCTTCTATCACTTTCTAGAACTCCCCTATATGCATTTACAAGATATGGATATAGAATTTATTCTAAGAATTCAAAATGACTATTTAACAAGTTTACGAAGCCGACCGACTCATGAGTAGCCCCCTGCTCGTGATGTGAGCTTACATAATGCAGTGCATTATTTTTAGAAGATGCAAATCTAGATCGGGATCTAATGATAATGCAGTCATGTATTTTCATGAAGGTGGAGGGTGACGCATAAGCGGCTGAGCTCCTTATAGGTTTAGGTTGAACTTTCCTCCAAGATGCACAAACACATGGACTATCCTTTTCTCAATTCCCATCATAAACTTTTAGTAAATGGTTTGTTTCTGCCCATTTTCTACATGTAGAATTAATTTAAAGTTCTTCTTTGTGCACTTGGTCTGCTCTAAATCGTAAGTCTAATACTTCATGCAAAAGAGAACAAGAAGGGAACACCGATGGACACATATTGACACATATTGGCCATCCTACTTTTATACACAATAATGGAAGCTATAAAATTATGGTGTTTTGACAAACCTTAAAAACATTATGTGCACTCTCAAATTTCTGCATCCTCTAACAAAGCTATCTCATTATAATACTATGTATGTTCTTCTCAACACCTTAAACTAATGCAATCCCAATACCGCTTTTTTTCTACTACAAGGCCATTTCCATTAATGTTATTCTATTGACCTCTATAATGCAACTTTATTGCAATATATTACATAAAGAATGCTTATCATAGTAGCATTTCCAACCTATATCGAACTATGTAAACATTCTTTATGCTAATCAAAATGAGCAATACTATAAACTCATGCAAGCTTAGTCTTACGCGGTTCCCAAACAAACATTACAACCAATTTTGACCTCTCGCCACTTTTCTCAATGATGCTACTGATGTTTTTCAGCCGCTTACCCGACCCGCGTACTTGCCTTGCTACCATCGTATTCCCATGTACCAATTGTTTTATATATCAAAGAACGCCAAAGTACCCACATTAGGTTCGGTATTAATAAGCCTCTTACTCGGCCATAGTAACTACTCTTGGCCGCTAACCAACCGCTATTGTCAAGTAGACTTCTTCATAAGTTGAATGGAAATTCCCCGAGGTTGCCTTCTAATTACAATGTTCTTTGGTTTGCAAATCTTTCTCAAATTCTCTTCACCAAGTACTGGCCCATTGTGTCATCATCCCCGCAGAAAATCTCGTGAACCTCTTTCTTATCATCACATGTACCAGCCTTTAGTGAAAGCGCGAAATGAAGATAACAATTTTAATACCATCCGACGCTGCAGTAGAGGCCGCTCGTGGATCCTCCTCACGATGCAATTTTAAGTAATTCTTCTTTAGCTTCCCTTTTCTTTCCTTTGGCGCTCTTTTATGATCCCATCTTGTTCTCGGGTGGTGCCCCTTTCACCAGGTTCTAAAGTTTGGATTTTAGGCAGATTTGCCTAAATATTCAAAGTATGAACCGGATTGATCCACAACCGGATTAAGTGCTATAGCCGTAAAGCCAGAGCATGTGGGTCGGGTTTAGGAAATCAGGCTCTGGAGATTGGAATGACTCCGTGTATGAGGGAATTGAATGGGACGCAGGGTATAGAATCGGGTTGTTGCGCTCAAGAAATGATTGAACTGCAAGCGTATATGCACAGGTCAAACAACATTTAAAACGACCAAATTTGATATCTCCCACATTTTAGGGGGGTAGGGGGGACAACGCGTGGTGTTCCACTACAAATACATGCTTTCACCTCTCAATCTCAATTTCTAGCTATGCTATCGCGGCAAAAGATCCAAAAAGCCCGCTTTAAAACAATCTTCGCATGAAATCCACAACATGCATCTCACCTAGTCACATATGCCGACAGACTATGGTCTCAAATTTTGTCGATGTATAGAACATCCTGAATGGATATCTATATGCACCTCTTCTCCTTGATGAAGTCCGTTCCAAGCTTACTCTAAAAAATGTCATCGCGGTTAGCCGGCATTTTTGCAACCAACAACTCTATGCACCAGATCCTCTCAAGTTCCCATATATCAATCTCATGTATGGGATCGGCATTCTACCCTTCTCCTGTGACAAGCTCGGGTAAATGTACTGTCTCCATGCTTGCTGGAGCAATTCCGAAGACGATGTATTATTCCAGAAGACATAAATAAACTCTTTGTTTTGCTCCTCTACGGCTACCATCGCGCCATAATGCAAATCTGGGCAGTAATAAGTCCAATGCTGGATTTGCATGTTCAAAATTTCTCGATAAGTCCTCTATCTAACACTGCGCATGATCATCCGCTTGCTGTGCCGCCATTGTTGCATATGAACTTAACAATGCAGGACCTGATTCCTAAGAAAGTTGGATCCAGGATTTACACTATAAACTTTCCATATGCACCCTCCCAACATCCCTATTCAATCAAATTCATCGTGGTTGACCCGCCAAGCCGTGTGGTCTTGTGCATCCGGGCAAGTCAGGTGCAAAAGCACGTCCTGACGCGATGCTTTGTGCACCTCACTGAAAGTGCCGGAAAACCGGAGCGCGTCAGGCCGCGCCAGCTTATTTGTAACCCAATTTATATTTCGCCCATCTCAAGCATCTTTACACCGCCTTCACACGCCATCTCACTTCTCCTAAATGCTGTCACCCCTTATTTTAGAGGCCTCTTGAATGTACCATGGGGGTAGGCTCCCCTTTCTTGGCCTATCTCAAACTCTCTACAAAATTCTCCTCCAAACATTTAGGCCTTCCTTCAACTACCTGGCCCACCACATGTTTTCTAAATTTGCCACTCTTATTTTACTGTTCTCTATGGCTCATGGATGTTCCTGTCCACCCATTCATCCGCTCATCCCGAGCTGTTAGGGCGCACTGCCCTACCACAGAATAGCCTCCTTGGCATCATGGGACACGTTCCCAAAGAATTTATCCATAGGTCCTCCTTACCTAATTTCTAGCGCACGTAAGCTTCCCCAATTATAGAGACAGCTGTAGATTTTGTGCAAAAGCTCTTTGATCGGAAGATGCGGCTTAGTGCAGTACTTCACAGTCAGGTTAGTTAAGCCATTGTGTGAAGCACTAAAGATAGCCTTTTGGAGGTGGATCCAGCTTGAGTGGTTCAAAGATTGCATCAAGCAGCAATTTTGTCCGAATAAAGATCCAACTTGTTATGAAAGTTTTAGAATTTTCTTGTATGATCAGAATTTAAGTTAGCCAAATGAACCGAAATTCCTCCAAATTGTATCAAAGTATTTGTCCTAAGTCCGTAATACATTTTGTTCAAAAACTGATGTTTTGTTAAATTAGTTTAATAGAAGTGTTTCACATCGCTATTATGTTAGATTTAAATGTTGAAATTTGATCAATTTGTCAAGTGTTTGAATTTAAAATTTGAAACCCAAAAATATGAATTGTTAATGCTTTGGAAATTCGGGACTATTTTGTTTCTTTTGATAAGAAATGAAAACATGGTACAAGAAATGTGGTATTAAGAAATGGGGAAAAGGTAGAATCACGCATTAAGAGACAGTATAAGTGATGGATATCCCTCATGGATTCAAACTACATTTAATACAGATATGCTACTTGCTTTAACAGGTAGTAAATCAAGGCATTAAGAGACATGGTATACAGGTGATGTCCTCGATGGATTCTAACTATATTTAATACAGGGGAAGGAGCCATTTGCTTTAACAGTAGGTAAAACCCTCTTAGTGGTTAAGGACCCTCAAAAGTGAACTACTCAATAAATGTATAGGAATGAGCGAAAGGAAGTCCAAAACTCCACTCAAGCTTCTCAGACATTCAAGGCCGAGAAGATAAAAAGAAATATAACTCCGTAGATGGGTTTCTTTAGATCTCAAGGTGAACCCCTTTGGAAATAACAAGGTATGAATAACAGCTTTTAAATGAGGGATTATACCAATATAACAAGTTACATTCCTAGCAAATAAGGAAACAGGGGATTATACCAAATAAGGATATTAAGAGATTGTAGTAAAGTGAAACAACAGAGGATAACAAGGGTTAAATTACAAATTTTTTAAAATGATTGTCAAATACCCAATTCAAAAGTCCCCATTTTATCCCCTTTCTTGTTCTACAAAAACAAGGGAGATTTTATAGGTATTTTTTGGGGGTATTTTCCAGGGTAGTGGAGCATCTTTTTCATAGCAAAGAGCTACACCTAAAAATAAAACCCTCAAAGCACGCACAAGTATCAAATTCTGCATTGTATTTTACAGAGAGGGCATGGTTGTAAGTTAGATTTATTTATTATTTGATCATAAAGTGGATTACTATGTATAAATGCCTTGTACATTACATAGGTAGATGGATAGTATTTTGACGTCATGCCACATTGGCAGATCCACGGTATTACAAGAGATAGGACCATCAGCCATTAAGATGCCACAATTTATCATGCGAAATGTTGTAGTATGTGATGAACTTGTAGCTCCCTGTTGTGTGTAGCAATGGTGCCCCCCAAATTATTGAGCTTTACGAGATTTGCTATCTTAGTAGCTTCCATTGCATCTTTCTTCTATTACTACAAGATGTTTTATCACGAAATCTTGAAGATGGAATAATTCGCTCTAAACCTTTGGCACTCTTATAGGAATTCAGGACCCAAATTTGATCAAAACAAGGAATACCCACCTTCTTCTTTGAACGACGCCTAATGAATGGTTGCCCAAAGCGAAAGCAATGACAAAACCAGGCAGTGCTTTTTGGAGCTGCTCCAAGGCAGGAATAACATCTTCGATTTTATGACAAAATGTCTCAAGGTAAACACCATTAAAGATTGGATGTCGATTTAGAATATCCATTAACCTATCAATGTTAGACTCCAACCTAACTGTTGCTGTTATTTTTATGCCGAGCGTTAGATTGAACTTTTCCTTCCCGCACTGCAAGAGCCTTCAAACATGTTCACTTCTCCGGGCAAGAAAAGCACCCCTCATTATCGCTTAAATTTAGCATAAACGAACCAAGTCAAGGCCCAAACCTTGCGTGGAGAATCCTTTGTCCTCAAGATAATCACGATAACCATGCGGAAGCACATGAACAATAGAATAGTATGGAGCAGAAATTCGAGGCAGCTGTGAGCAACACGCTTATTTAATCCACTTAGGAATCCATTTGGGATTTAACTCGATGTTTCATGCATTGAAATCAGACTTAACGCCGATTTCCAAATCAAAAGCTCTTCCTTGATAATCCACGCTTGTTCTAAATGTTTTCTGGGGGTTGTGGGACGCCTCTTCCTCCTCTTCCCAACAGCCTAAATTTAACAAATCTTTGTTACGCCGTGAATGCCCTTTTTTGCACCCAAATAATTTGATTTTAGCTCACCTTGTATCTCGCCTACTTTTCACATTGAGTGTCATCCATTTCATGACTATGTTATCCCAAGATTCTCCAAAGGAGGATTTTGAGAGCACACTATTGTAAAACTATGTATTATCTACACTTCAGAGTCAGTATATGTTCTTCCATTCTCGAGGCTCTTCTTGTAACATTTGAAGAGGTCTCTATTAGCATTTCGAGCCATGTATCGTAATGTGCCCCTGCATTTAAGTGCTGGTGGTATGTAAACCAGTCCAAAATTTGATTTTGAAATACCAAAGTCACCTAGTTTATAAGGAGCTCCTCATCATCTCTTTGCTTGATTAGAATATTACCGCTTTCATCTCAGAAATTAGCATTGTTAATGGAAGATGCTTCCATGCCTTTGGCGCATTTGGGTAAAATGATATCTACCAAGTCCAAAGAGGCCTTTCTTCTCGTAAGAAATCCTTTTGCTGTATTCCTGAGAAACTTTTCCAAGTCTCAGGCCTCATGAGCTCTAAAACAAGGCGCTTGTTTCATTTGTTGTGGTACTCAAGGTTGCTAACGCTTCTACAAGACACATACCCTCCCCACAAATGGGCCTAGTAATTCGAACAATGTGAGACGGTAATTTGTTTCACTATTTTTCTCTAAATATACCAACTTCACGCCCATAGCCCTCGAGTGACATCTCTTCATGTACCACAGGATTCCATACACTCAAGAGCCTTTGGTCATCCAAAGCCGCTCCCTCCCAACTTATCCCCAATGGATAGATCCTCATCACAATGCAAAAACCCTCGTTTCTATTTGAAATTAAGCCGTTGTTAACGAAATCAGTGGAAAGGTTGAAATCTCGGGAAGACTCCTGCTTCCTTCAGCATTAAGACCACCCACCATCCGCTTCATCCTGGAGCTTGTTAGGCGCACCTGCCCTGACTGCTGGCATGAATAGCTTCTTACATTAAGGATACGTTCCCAAGAATTCCTATCCAGGTCCTCCCAAGCAAGTTTCCAAATTGCTAGACAGCCAGATTTTGTGGCAAAAAGCCTTTGATCAAGATGCGCTTAGCAAAGTGGGTGAACAATAGTCGTGGGTTAGTTAAGCTTACTGTGTAGCTCTTGCCAAAGATAGCTTCCCTTTTGGAGGTGGATCCTTGAGCTGCCCAACATTGTATCATGTGCAATTTGTCCAACAAAGATCTAACTTGTTAAGAGTTTTAGAATTTTCTTGTATAATCTGAATTAAAATTCCTTCAATTGCACTAATTAAAATCTTCAAATTCTATGGAAATGAAGATAACAATTTTAATACTATCCACGCTGTAGGCAGAGGCCGCTCGTGGATCCTCCTCTCCGCTGGGATGATGCAATTTTTATAATTTTTAGCTTCCTTTTTCTTCCTTTCTTTCGGCGTTTTTTATGATCCCATTCTTTGCTTCCGGGAGTTCTCTTCTCTTACCCGTGGCTCCTAGCTTTGGAGATTTGAAAGTGATGGCCTAAATTAAATGATTCAAAGTATGTCCTGATTGATCCACAACCGGATTAAGTGCCATAGACGCGGTGTCATGGTGCTACGTAGTCGTGTTTAGGAAATCGGTTCCTATGGAGATTTGGAATGGGATGGGTGGGCGAGGAAATTGGAATGGGATCGTGGTATAGAATCGGGCTGTTGGCAGCTCAAGAAATGATTGAATCCTGTGCAAAGACATGCAATAGGCTTTCAAACAAAACATTTAAATCGCACTACAAATTTGATATCTCCCACCACATTTTTAGGGATAGGGGACACCTGCAGGCCCCACTACAACATGCTTTCACCCTCCTTAATCTCACTTCTAGCTATGCCATCGCGGCAAAGATCCAAAAGGCTCGCTTTTAAAACACCCGCATGAACTTACCAACAACATGCATCTCACTTCCATCACATATGCCGATGTAGACCATGGTCTCAGCCTTGTCGACATGGAGTAGAACATTCCAGAATGGATATCTATATGCACCCTCTTCTCCTGATGAAGTCTGTTCAAGCCACTTAAAAATGTCATCGTTAAGTTGCCGACATTTTTTGCAACCAACAACTCTATGCACCCGTGATCCTCTCTCGTCTCTATATATCAATCCGTATGGGATCTATATTCTTATCTTCCTAAGAATGTACTGTTCCATGCTTGTTGAGCACCGTAGACGATATGCCATTATTCCAAAGAAGACATAAATAAAACCTTGCTTTTGCTCCTCCGTTGCCACCATCGCTACCAATGCAACGGTAGCCAGAGTCCAATGCTTGATTTGCATGTTCAGCTCTCGCATGTTCTTATCTAATTGCTTGGCATGATCATCTGCTTTCAAGGTGCCGTCATTGTTGCACATGAACTTAACAATGTAGACCTGATTCTAAGAAAGTTGGATCCTAGGATTTATGTAATTTATGTGCAAACTTTTCCATATGCAATCCTCCTACCGATCCCCCCTATTCCACCAAATCTATCGTGCTGGACTCCAAGCAAGCCAGGTGGTCTTAAAGACTGGCAAAAAGTATGTTTGGTGGGTAAAAAGACGCTGGCCCCACGTATGCTTTTAGCACCCCTCACTGAAAGTGCTGAAAACCGCCGGAAAGTGCTGGTGCCGGGTGCTGCGTCATGCTTATTTGTAACCCACCAGCATACTTTGCCCATCTCAAGCACTTTACACCGCCACACGCTTATACCCTACTTTCCTCCACGTTGTCACCTTATTTTAGAGGCTACTCTTTTAACAACATGGGGGTTAGGGTTCTCTTTCTTGGCCTATCTCAAATTTCACAGCTCCCTCCAAACATTTAGGCCTTCCTTCAACTACTCATTCACCACATGTTTTCTTAAATTTGCCACTTCTATTTTAATGTTCTCTATGGCTCGATGGATGTTCCCAACCACCCATTCATCTCGCTTTCCATCCCGAGTTTGTTAGCGACTCATCCTCGATCACGTAATGAATAGCCTCTTGGCATCGTTGACAATGCTCCCAAGAATTCTATCCATAGGTCCTCCCTACCCAATTTCCCATAGCGGCACGAAGTTTCCAATTGCTAGAGACAGTTGTAGATTTTTGTGCAAAGTTTCTTTGACTTGGCAAGATGCGCTTAGCAAGTAAGATCAATAGTCAAGGTTTAAGCCATTGTGTAGCTTTACCAGTATAGCCTTTTGGAGGTGGATCCAGTTGAGTGGTTCAGCATTGTATCATAGCAATTTGTCCGAATAAAGATCCAACTTGTTAAGAGTTTTAGAATTTTCTTGTATGATCAGTAATTCTAAGTTACACAATGAACTCAAATTCCTTCAATTGTATCAAAGTATTTGTCCTTGGGTCCAGAATATCACATTTTGTTCAAACGGATGTACTTGTTGAATTAGTTGTTAGGAAGCAGGTTGATCAAGCAGAATTATGTATATTAGATTTGTTTGTTGAAATTTGATCAATTTGTTACTGTTGCTTCTTGAATTTGAAATTTGAAACTCAAAATATGGAATTGCTATCATTGCTTTTTGAAATTGACCTTATTCTCAGTTTCTTTGAGGTTATAAATACGAAAAACACATGGTATTAAGAAATGTGATATTAAGAAATGGGGTATGTAGAATCAAGGCATTAAGAGACAGGGTATGGGCAGTAGAGGATATCCTCGATGGATTCAACTATATTTAATACAGATATGCTATTTGCTTTAACAGGGTAGAATCAAGGCATTAAGAGACATGGTATGGGCAGCAGAGGATATCCTCGATGGATTCAACTATATTTAATACAGATATGCCATTTGCTTTAACAGGGTAGGCAAAAAACCCTTAGTGTACGTGTTAAGGACCCCTGAAAATGTATCCATTTCAATAATGTACAGGAAATGGAGCGAGCGTAGTCCAAAACCTATCCCTTTCTGTACATATTCATACGGAGAAGATAAAAAAGAAATATAACTCAGATGGTTTCTTTAGGATCTCAAGGTGAACCCTTTGGAAATAACAAGGTATGAATAACAGCTTTTAAATGAGGGATTATACCAATATAAATAAGCATTATCTTTACAAATGAGGAATGGGGATTACGGCCGTTAAGGATATTAGCAGGGTTTCGGGTAATAGAAAACAACAGAGGATAACAAGGTATGAATTACAATTTTTGGATGGGGATTGTCAAAATACCCTAATTCTAAAACTCTATTTTATCCCTGTTGTTTCACAAAAACAAGGGAGATTTTATAGGTATTTTTTTGGGATATTTTCCGTGCAGTAGTGGATACCTTTTCATTGTACCTGCCAGCCCACTACCCCAAAATAAACCTCAAAGGCTTCACGTCAAATTCTTGTGTACTTGCATTTTGCCAGAGGGCATGGTTGTAAGTTAGATTTATTTATTATTTGATCATAAAGTGGATTACTATGTATAAATGTCTTTGTACATTACAAAGGTAGATGGATAGTATTTTGACGTCATGCCACTTTGGTAGCATCCACGAGGACATAAGAGATAGGACCATCGGGCATTGCAGCATAAAGTGCTACTACCCCATCAAGTGAATGTTGTAGGCTGTGATGAACTTTAGAGTCTCAAGTAGGTAGCAATGGTGCCCCCCAAATTATTGAGCTTTACGAGATTTGCTATCTTAGTAGCTTCCATTGCATCTTCTTCATTACGGTATGTTTTATCAATGAAAATCTTGGAAGATGGAATAGCTGCTTCCAAACCTTTGGCACTTATATAGGAATTGAAAGGGACCCAAATTTGATCAAACAAGGAATGACTCACCTTCTTTTGAACGACGTCTAATGAATGGTTGCCCAAAGCTTAAAGCAATACAAACCAAAGGCTTTTTGGAGTCGCCCAAGGCAGAATAATGATTTCGATGTATGACAAACGCCTGGCGTAAACAATTCATTAAAGATTGACAGTCGATTTAGAATATCCATTGCTAACCTATCAATGTTAGGACTCCAACTCAATCAAGTATTTATTTTATGCCAAGCTTAGATTGAACTCTTTCCTTCTTCCTGCATTCAAAGTAGCCTTCAAACATGTTCTACCTTCTCCGGCAAGAAAAGCAATTGGCCATCGCTTAAATTTATACAAACGAACCAAAGAAACTCATGGAGAATCCTTTGTCTTCAAGATAATCACGAGCACCGCGCGGCTATGAACAATAGAATAGAAGGAGCGTAAATTCGAGGCATGCCAGAGCAACACGCTGGCTTAATCCATCTAGGGAATCCATTTGATTTTAACTCATAAGCCTATGCATTGAAATATGCACTGGCAAATTGGGTCAGCTTCCAAATCAAAGCCTTCCTTGATAATCCACAAATTGCTCGCAAAATGTTTTCAAAGGTGGACGCTTTCCTCCTTTCTTCCCAATGTAAAATTTTAACTAACAAATCTTTAGCATGCCAGAATGCCCTTTTTGCACCAACAATTTGCTTTTTAGCTCACCTTGTATCTCAGTTTACTTCTTTCCAATATAAGGTTAATGATTTCTATGACTCACGTTTATCCCAAGATTCTCCCAAGAGGATTTGAGAGCACACTATTGCAAAACTATGTGACATCTTACACTAGAGTCAGCATATGTTCTCTTTCCATTCTCGAGGCTCTTGTAACATTTGAAGAGGTCTTCTTATTAGTATTTCTCTGAGCTATGTATCAGACACAGTCAGCTTAAGTGTTGGTATGCAAACCAGTCCAAAATTTGATTTTGGAAATTAAAAGCCAGCTAGCTTTATAAGGAGTCTCTCATCATCTCTTTGTTGATTAGAATATTACCTGGGCTTCATATCTCAGAATTACCTTGTTAATGGAAGATGCTTCATGCTCGGTGATTTGCAAATGATATCTACCGAAGTCCAAAAGAGGCATTTCTTTCCGTGAAAAAATCCTTTTTATTTGATTCAGAAACTTTTCCAGTCTCAGGTCCATGAGCCTAAACACATGCTTGTTTCTACCATAGGGTACCTGCTACAACGCTTACAATATACTCCTCCCTACAGTTTGGCCTAGTAATTGAACATCAATGTGAGACAATGAGCCATCATTTTTCTCTCTCTAAATATACCCAACTTCAACGCCCATAGCTCCTGGGAGTTCTTCTTCATTCTTTCACAGCCATTGTGGATTCCACACCAAGAGCCTTGGCTGACATACAACCAAAGTCAGCCTCCCAATCCATATCCCCAATGGATAGATCCCTACCAATGTAAAACCCCGCTTTCTATCTTTTTGAATTAAGTCATGTTGTTAACGGAAATCGGGAAAGGCTTTGAAATCTCTGGAAGACTTTAAGCCTTTCAAAGATAAGACCACCCCGGAAGCTTCTGTTAGGTGCACCCTTCGATCAAGTCGCATGAATAGCTCTGGCATTGTTGACAATGCTCCCAAGAATTCTATCCATAGGTCCTCCCTACAAGTTTCCAATTGCTAGAGACAGTTGTAGATTTTTGTGTAAAAGCCTTTGATCAGAAGATGCGGCTTAGCAGTGGTGATCAATAGTCAGAAGTTAGTTAAGCCATTGTGTAGCTTTTGCCAAAGATAGCTTTTTGGTGGATCCATTGAGCTTGCCTGAATATTGTATCATAGCAATTTGTCCAAATAAAGATCCAACTTGTTAAGAGTTTTAGAATTTTCTTGTATGATCAGTAATTCAAATTCCTTCAATTGTATCCAAGTGTTTGTCCTTGGGTCCAGGTTATCACATTTTGTTCAAACGGATGTACTTGTTGAATTAGTTGTTAGGAAGCAGTTGACTGCTGCACTATGTATATTGATTCGCTTTGTTGAAATTTGATCAATTTGTTACTGTTGCTTCTTGAATTTGAAATTTGAAACTCAAAATATGGAATTGTTACTGCTGTTTCTTGAAATTCGATCTATTTGTTTCTTGAGGTTATAATGAAAAACATGGTATTAAGAAATGTGATATTAAGAAATGGGGTATGTAGAATCAAGGCATTAAGAGACATGGTATGGGCAAAGAGAGGATAGATCCTCATGGATCTAAACTATATTTTAATAATGTATATGCTATTTGCTTTGGCCAGGTAGAATCAAAAGCATTAAGAGACATGGTAAGGGGCAGCAGAGGATATCCTCGGCGGATCTAAACTATATTTAATATGATATACATTTGCTTTAATTGTGGTAGGCAAAACCCTGTAAGTGTTAAGGACCCCTGAAAATGTATCCATTTCACAATGTATGAAATGGAGTTTATGAAGTCCAAACTCATCCCTTTCGTATATATTCATACTCTGAGAAGATAAAAAGAAATATAACTCGATGACTTTTTAGGATCTCCCATGAACTGCAGCCACAAATGTTAAGAACAAAATTTTTAAATGAGGGATTATACCAATATAACAAGTTATTATCTTACAAATGAGGAATGGGGGATTATGGCCAAATAAGGATATTAAGAGACTTGGGTATGAAATAAATGTGAGGATAAATAAAGGTATGAATTACAATTTTGATAGATTGTCAAAATACCCTAATTCTAAACTCTATTTATCCTCGTTGTTTTCACAAAACAAGGGAGATTTTTATAGGTATTTTTGGGGTATTTTCCGTAGTAGTGGAGCATCTTTTCTATCAGACTTCAGTACCACATCTAAAATAAGTCCTCCGCCTACATTATCAAAATTTCTCGTGCATTGTATTTCTTACAGAGAGGTATGTTGGTTGTAAGTTAGATTTATTTATTATTTGATCATAAAGTGATTACTATATAAAATGTCTTTTAGTACATTACAAAGGTAGATGGATAGTATGACGCCAAGCTACTTTTGCAGTGATCCACGCAGGACATAAGAGATAGGACCATCAAGTCATTAAAAGATGCTGCCAATTTATCATGACAATGTTGTAGGCGCATGAACTTAGAAGCTCTGTGTAGCAATGGTGCCCCTGCAAAATTATTGAGCTTTACTTAGATTTTATATCTAGGTAGCTTTCCATTGCATCTTCTTCATTACCAGATGTTTTATCAATGAAATCTTGGAAGATGGAATAGCCGCTTCCAAACCTTTGGCACTCCTGTATAGGAATTGAAAGGACCCAAAATTTGATCAAACAAGGAATGGATCACCTTCTTTTGAACGGACGCTCTAATGAATTTGGTTGCCCAAAGCCGTAAAGCAAATGACAAAACTGTGCAAAGGTTTTCTTTCTGAAGCCGCCCAAGTGAAATAACATCTTCATTTTATGACAAAACGTCTCAAGGTAAAAACACCCATTAAAGATTGGATGTCGATTTAGAATATCCATTAACCTAACACGTTAGACACCCAACCTAACTGGCTGCTATTTTTATGCTGCCGTTGATTGAACTCTTTTCTTCGGCACTAAAGAGCCTTTCAAACATGTTCCGGCCAGGCAAAGAAAAAGCAATTTCGCCATCGCTTAAATTTAGTACAAATTCGAACCGTGTCAAGGCCCAAACCTTGGGCGTGGAGAATCCTTTGTCTCTGGCAAGATAACGACGATAATCATGCGGAAGCACATGAACAATAATAGTATGAGCAGAAATTGAGGCATGCCAGAGCAAATACGCTTAATGAATCCATCTTAGGAATCCATTTGGGATTTTAAACTCGATGTTTCATGCATTGAAATATGCACTTGGTACCGTCGATTTCCAAATCCTAAAAGCTCTTCCTTGATAATCCACAAATGCTCAAGAAATGTTTCGTGCTGTGGACGCTTTTTCCTCCCTTCCTAAATACCTAACTAACAAATCTTTTAAAGATGCCAGAATGCCCTTTTGCACCAACAATTTGCTTTTAGCTCACCTTGTATCTCGCCTAATTTTTCAATATGTCGTGATTTCATGACTGTTATCCCAAGATTCTCCAAAGGATAGATTTGAGAGCACACTATTGCAAACTAGCAGATATCTACACTAGAGTCAGTATATGTTCTTCCATTCCGAGGCTCTCTGTAACATTTGAAGAGGTCTTCTTATTAGCATTTCCTGGAGCCATGTATCGAATGCGCCCGCCATGTTTGTATGTAAACCAAATCAAAATTTGATTTTGAAATACTCAAAGTCAGCCTAGCTATAAGGAGTCTCTCATCAATCTCTTTGCTTGATTAGGAATATTGGCTTCTACTTGTATCTCAGAATTACATTTCACATCGTAGAAGATGCTTCATGCCTTCAAAGTGCATTTGGTAAAATGTGATATCTACCAAGTCCAAAAGAGGGGGTATCCTTCTAAAAATCCTTTTTGGCCGGATTCGAGAAACCTTCTCCAAGTCTCAGGTTCATGAGCTCTAAAACAAGGCGAGCCACTTGCTAGGGAAATTAAGGTTGCTAACGCTTCTACAATATACCTCCTACAAATATCGCAGTAATTGAACAATGTGACGAATGAGCCAGAATGCAATTTTTTCTCTAAATATACCAACTCAACGCCCATAGCGTGGTTATCTTCCGATTCTTCTTGGCTGTCAATGTGGATTCCGTTAATAATTAAGAGTCTTTTCGACTTCTGGCCCAAAGTCAGCCTCCCAACTTATCCCCAATGCATAGATCCCCACTCACAATGCAAAAACCTTGCTTCTATCTTTGAAATCCAGTTTCTCATGAGAATTCAAACTGTAGAAAGGCTTTGAAATCTCTCGTAGGCACTTAAGCTCTTCAGTAAAGAGAAGCTTAATCCCGCTTCACAGTTTATATTCCAAATAGTCAAGAAACTGCGAAAGTTCGCTACCAAATTCTACCTTATAATTTAATCTGCCAATAAGCCGGAGTACTAACGTGAGTAGCTCTTCTTAAAACATCTCCGTGCTCTGATTGATCTTGATCGCAACAATCTCCAATTCTAAATCGGCATCTTGGCAGCAGAGGTTATCTCTGATAATCCATTGCCCTGAGTGATTATCAAGTCCATGGTTGAGATTGGAGAGATTATCAAATCGATGGTGATAATCCTCCACCAGATGTTTAAGGGAGGCCGCAAATTCCTCCTTCTTCGATGATTATGGTGATAACCGCCTCGGCCTGCCGGCCTCGAGGGCTATTTGCTATAATCATCTCAAGAGGAGGGTTATCCTCCTCTTCGTCCGGATGCGTTGCGAGATTAATCGGTTAATCATCTGACAGTATCTTCTGGTATCATCTATAATTTCACGAAATTGACCAAAGCTGCTGAGAATCATGAAAAGCTCACCTGGAGAGGGCTGATCTGCTGCACAGAGATGGACGAGCTTCATGCCC
Organism: Isoetes taiwanensis; assembly: GCA_021234155.1. Taxonomy (NCBI): domain Eukaryota; kingdom Viridiplantae; phylum Streptophyta; class Lycopodiopsida; order Isoetales; family Isoetaceae; genus Isoetes; species Isoetes taiwanensis. Next base: position 1,196,212 of record JAJEKV010000101.1, read on the forward strand.
TCCGTTAATACTTTAAGCAGCTCCATGCCTGCTGAAGAAGCGCTTACAACCCTTTAACCGGCAGGCCTTTTGATCCGGTTGATCATGGCCGTCTGTTTCAACCTGGTGATAGCGCAGAATGGGCTGAGTCCTCCGGATTGAGGTGAGAAACAAGCTGAGATGCCTTGGATTCATCTCAGAAACAAGTAGCTCTGCCTTGAAGCCAGCTTCGGGTCGTGATAAGTTCAGGCTAGGGATGATAAACCAGGCTCGACGCTGATGCTAAAACCAGGCTAGGGATGATAAACGAGGCTAGGTGCAGGTATGGTGCAGGCTTGCGTTCTTGATCGGCCAGCTCGTGCTGAAATATAGACCACTTGCTTGTTGCTTGTCAAATGGCTCGCCCCCGCTCGCTCCATTACTTCGCTGTAACAGCCCCGCAGGGGTGGCTGCAACCCTTCATCCTGACCGATGCGTGTTAAGAAACAGAACGGACCAGCCAGGATCGTGCAAGGCCTCTGCCAACTGACCGTGGTAGTCCTCCCAAAGACCCATCCATAACTCAACATACTGGGCCTGACCGTGGTAGTCCGCCAAAGGACCCATCCATAGCTCAACATATTGGGCCACTGAATAAAACAGAGACTTGAGCACAACACACTGATTTTTATGAATCAAGTCGTCCTTGCTTAGAGCACTGTCAATCTTGGATGGCAGGGCCTTTAAATTGCCGAGCCATTCGTGAGATCCAGCCGCCATGGAAGGAGGAGAAGAGATAATTGAGAGCGCTTGACTTTCTATCGATCTCCAGTTGTTCCATGTGAAGTATCCTCTGTTTTTGAAGCCTGACATTAACAAAATACCAATAATTACCCGACAACTAAACAATGTTGGACGTCTGCTACGTATCCTTGTGCCTAGGTGTGTGAGGGTCTTGCCTGGGAATTTCATAAAATGCTTTCAATTAAGCGACACATATGCATAGATGGACAAAGGCGCGAACTCTTCCAACATTTCTTCATGATGTAAATGGCGCCAACAAAAGGAAGGAAGGGCTAGCTGAAGGATCTGTGGTCTATCAGTTGTGCTCCGTGATTAGAATTTACTTAACTAAATTTCCCTTTTTATAAAATTTGCTCACAGATATTGGGATGCTATCTTGCAGCGGGACGGTAATCCCGCAACCGCATTAGCCCGAACAGGCCACCGCCACTTTAATGGGCGCACTATATCTTATATTATAATGTTTTATCAGAAGTAATAGACCACGCCTCTAAATCTGAATTACCGAGATCATTATCCAATCAAATTGACTCCATTTAGATACATACAACTTACTTTAGGCTTCTTCTCGTAAGATGGCCAATTGCTCATCCCTATTCTAGCCGTGGAGGTATGGACTGTCCGTTGTTTATGGCGTGGACGTGCCAGGCGTAGTTTCGCTTCCTGAGGTAAATCACGCTTTTGCTACTTTGCCGAACCTTATAAGTTTAATAGTGCCCACCTTTGGTCAGCCAATTTTGGTAATTGCTTGAGGCTACTTTAGCTCGAGTTTGCCATGGTATATAAAATCTTCAGCTCATGCACCGGTAGAATGAAATAGGCTTCAAAAACCACCATGGAGGCTTTACGCATAAACACAGAGCTACGCCTCGAGTTACAAAATCAGAAAGTGGGGCACCCCCGGTTCACGCGCAGGAGTAATTCTTTTTTCTTTGGTGTGTGTGCCGCAGCTTCCTTGCTAGGTTTGCCTAAGCACATGCGCACAACAAGCATGCGTGCTATGTTCACGCTTTTGATTTATGGAAGAGCAAGAGCTTATTTTGAAATAGACACTAAGCAAAAGGCATTTCAAATACTAATGTACTTCTATTTTCCTTGAAGGGGCTGGGATTAATCAAGCAAAGATCTTGCCTCCATTTCAATAAATCAAATTGAGGCCGAAGAAAGTCGTGAACGCTTTTAAGGCCTTTGGCCTACTATTTTGCATATGGGAAATATGCAATGGACTACCTGTAACTCTCTTGGTATCTGTGTAACGGTAATGTTGCTCTAAGCCGCAACTTCTTAAAAATGCATATATTGATTAACTTATGATTCCTATAGGTTACCAAGTTAAAGTCATTCTAGCTAATGGGAAATGACTGGAACGAATTTTTAAGTTTCCCATGGGAATTTAATGTGCTTCGCTCAGATAGATCCAAGATTTACTGTCTTGCGATGGGCCATGCGAGCACCCGCCAATCTTTGGATGGCAGGCCTTTAGATTGTTGGGCGCCATTCGCAAGATCCAAACTCGGGCCATGGAAGGAGGGAGAAGAGATAATTGAGAGCGCTTTGACTTTCTATCGATTTGCAAATTGTTCCCATGAAGTATCCTCTCGCTTTTGAAGGCCTGCATATTAACAAAAATACCAATAATTACCCTAATAACTAAATAATGCTCAAGTCCTAACGCATCCTTCGTACCTAGGTAGGGGTCTTGCCCTGAAATTTCATAAAATGCCTTTAGCGACATATGCATCATAGATGGACAAGGGCGCCAACTTTCCAAATATTTCTTCCCCGGCGTAAATGGCTAATAACAAAAGGATCTCGTGCCATTTTACACCCCATCTAGGTTAAACTTAGCAAATTTGACTTATCTCTAACTTCAATCGCAATTGGGCCCAGCTAATATCTCCGTTAATGCATTTGCCACGGCTGTTATAATTTTAAAACGGAAAACTCTACACCAGTATATCATTTCGCATAAGACACCGTGAGTTAACATCCGCTTGACGCGTAAATTAACCGGCGGAAAGTGGATTAGTGTAACGTTAAGAAGAAATAAATCACCAACAATGTCCTTTTATCGCCAGCTTAACCTTATATGTCGATGCAACCCGACTCCACCGCCGCCGAGGTATCATTAATCGTGGCCAAGATGCACGCGTATCGGGTGGTCATGGAAGAGGGGCGAGAGATGGCGCCGTCGCCGCCTAAGAGGTAATCTCGCTTTTTACATTGAAATTTTGATATCAAGTAAGAATGCATTTAGACAGAGTAGATAATTTTTATTCTTTTTCTATCTTCATTGCTTAAAAAAATTAATTAAAGATAGGACAGGAATAGGAACAAGATCATAAATTTCTTGTTGTTTTCTCTTCCTTTTGAATGCTTGAAAGATCCAAGAAAAGTTTTAAGCGGGATGAATTCGATGAATCTGATGGTATAAATTATGACTTGAAGAAAGGTTAGTGGCCTATGGCACTTTATTTTTAAATCCTTTGCCATCTCCCCTCAGATAAACTAATATTCACAACCAGTACTCCGCTTCTAGCCACCAAGCACCAACTTGAGGATGCACGATTCTTCATGCACCGATGGATCCCAAAAAAGAAGAGATCATGAATTGGGTCTAAGGAAGAGACAAGGGATGTTAGTGGAGTTCAAAAGTGCATCGGCTAGTTTAGAGGGAAGCCTGCCCAGTATAAGATGAAATCTAGTATCAAGGTGGAGGAAGATTTCAAAATGGCGTGTAAGTAGATTAGAGATGCCTATGGTTGTGTTAAAGTATAGAATCTAATTGGGAATATAAGACTATACACCATTTTGCAAGAAAAACCGGGTATAGTCGGAGTATTTTTTCTAATTCCTAAATTTGAGGTGAAAAGAGTCTATAATCCTTTTTTTTTTTGAGAGAGATAAAAAGGATCTTATTTACTTTAAAGGATGGTACAAAGCCACATGGCAGGGTGTACTCATCCGCAACTGAGATGAGATATCTACATGGCTCCTTCTTGTATTTATTCCCTTTGTAATTTCCTAGTAGTGTGTAAGCTTAGGTAGGTTCCCATATTTCAATCTTTTACTTCTTCTTTTCACCTCCTCGGCTACCGAATTTTTTCAAATTCTTTCAAGACTATATGTAGAAGCCCATGTGGGTGATATGTCATCTTGATTTTCACCAAGACCAAGAAGCCCTTTCCCCCATATTGACTGTGATTTTGTCCTGCCCTAGCTATATGAAAGCGCCACCTTCTTCATGGTGCACCATTCTAGGAAGGATTCCAACAACAGCCTTGGTACCTAACGGTATTCAAAGTTATCCGCACTCCAGCGCCCACTATGCTAGGCCATGGTGAGACAGATGTGCCGGGCTCATAGGGTATTTGCACACCACCGCTCTTACTTAAGTAACACCTAATTGACTATACTGAACAGGCACTTATTATACACCAAAAACATGACATAGTCCTCACATGGCGCTTCAAAGGAGAAGGTCCCACTTTGACCTCCCCGCTCGGGGAACCTTTGGGACCATTAGGATCCGGCGTTGTATCGAGAATGATTACACTCTACGCCCATCTAGCATCCCCCCTGAGTAGCTTTGTCCCCGTTTGGTCTAGAGTCCGAAGCTTTGGCTCCAGATTTCTTAGGGTTGTGATGGATCCATTTTATTGAGTGCGTGGCTTCATGATGACATCCCGCAACCCTCTCCCGAGCTCTGCCTCTCTCCCACTCCCCCCGCTTGCGCTTTCTGTACTTGGTGTGTCGATGGATGCCTCGTGGTCTCACGCTCTTCTATGTCCTTGTGCTTGCATTTCTTGGTCTCAGGTGCCTGTGTCGAAAGTGTGTTATGATTAGCTCCCTGGCTCCTGACATTCTTTCCCTTGACCTGCTTGGTAGTGCCTTCCTTTGGCCTTGTTTTGGAGTGTGTGCTCTATGGTTGCTTCCATGTATAGTCTTCGGGCTCACCTGTAAGCACATGCTAGTTGTTTTGGGTTCATGCATGACTCCACCCACCACATCAAAACATGACCATTTTCTAATGCTAAAATAACCAATACAATGGTACACAATGATTATTTAATTTTCAACGGTCTCTATGCAAATAGAAGTTCATAAGGCATCGAATCATTTACAGTTCGTTTCCTGATCAAGCATTCACTTCACAACTTTAGGTATCTCTTGTTTGCTTGGCCAACCCAAGCATGATCTTCCTCAATCGGCCCTGTGTACAATCTCCCAATGCTTTATGATCAAATCGATGTCTTCTTATGACATCTCAGCACCGATCCACCGAGAATCAAAATTTCTAAAAACCTCGATGTTTTCTGTTGTTTTTCTATTGGTCCATATAACATTTTTAATTAATAGAATCTCATTGTTTTCAACATAACATGATAGGCCATGTATGGAGATTCACGTTTCCCGATTTAATTTCAATCATAACTTCAGGGAAGATAAAATCCCCTTTAGCATGCATCACGATCCTGTAATTCCTTAAAACAGGCAGCATGGTCTGTCATTATAGCATGATAACTTTGTACATCAAGTGTAATCTGGTAGTCATTCTGTACAGTTGAGTATCGTTTATTAGCAGGATGAACAGTTCCTTTCGATATATAATAGACATGCATGCATAGCAAGAAGCTGCAAAAAAGAAACTTCAACTCGACTCATTAAAATGCATGCATACAGGATAAACTTGCCTTCATAAATTCGAATTTCTCGTAAAACTTATCTACTACCTCATCGAACATCGTTGTTTGAATTTCTGTGCCCTGTACATATGCAAATGCAACACTCTCAACATGCATAAACTGCAAAAAGTACCATCAATTTGAGACAATTACTACTCACAGCCTCATCTGTTAGCTCAACATTGAACACTTTGCCTTTACCTTGTATACGTTTATTATCAAACTCTGCCCTTTCCAACTTACCCTCACCTTAATTGTCCAATTTGTCTGATAAGAATTTAACTATGACAGCGGACCTGTTGGAATGTTGGAGCATGTGTAATGGGCACACATGAAGAATGACTTAGTGGAGGAGTGTTGAAAGTCCATCAAAGGGCTGGTAGCTCAGTGGTAGAGTACTTGGCTTGCAAGCAAGAGATCTTGGGTTCGATCCCTAGCCTGTCCATCCAATCATAGAAGGCTCATTTCTCAACATGGTATTTTGCAAGCAAGAGGTCCTGGGTTCGATCCCCAGCCTGTCCACCCAACCATAGAAGGCTCATTTCTCAATACGGACAAATTGTTTTCCTAATGTTTATACTCTCTTCTCCATTGGTGCAGTTGTCCATCCCTCCATCCCTCTAGTTTGATTTGCACTGTGCCATGAGCAACAATCAAACATTTTGCATTTAGCTTGGGGATCATCTCACTATGCAAGGCAAGCCATCCGGCCGCTGCCTGCGCTGAACAGAAACAAGGGAAGTCATGAACACAAATAATTCAGCAATAATAAGTCAAACTAGGCTAGATCTAACAGTAAACAGAGGTACAAGGATTATGAAAGATTTAGGTGAAGTTCTTCCCTTCAAACAGAAGCAACAATTGTATTAATAAGAAAGGATCGGCCTTTTCCAGAATCGCTTTTTCTATTTGCAAATAGCAGATAATAACAATGGATAATGATAGATCGACTAAGTTAGTGAAGATCCGGCCTTTTTCCCACGTCGAAATGGCCTTTTTCTTGATAGATATGGAGATCCGGCCAAACTTTGTTTATCCTGACACGAATCGATCAGAATATCGCACGGTTCGCTATCATCCAATTCAACTTTTTAAAATAATGTTGTTCCTTAGCTTAACTAATTAAATTGTCTATCCAAATAAAGACCATATATAAATATTCCCTAGATTCACAAGGCAAACTAAGCCTAAATACGTTGAGCTCGAGTCATTCCCCAAGCCAACTCAAGGCCTAGTTTCTTCGCCCGCATATTATAATTATGTGAATGCCCTGACGCTATATGTCCAAGGTTAGGTATTAATTGTTCAGAATCAAAAGAAAAAATATATGTCAATCCGCTCAAGCTGGCGAATATCCTCTTTATAATGTATAGCAACACCCATTCTAGAGTGTAACCTTTAGGCATTAATAAGGTCGCTTTAATAATGGATCCCAACAAATGTAGTTGGATACACGCTCATAAATAGTCTTTCTCGAAGAAGGCATATCCATAGAAAAATATCGAAATCCATGTTGCTGGGGCCTTCAGATTGCACTTTTGGTCCTTCACAACTCTCCTCGGGAGAAAACCGAGGCCAATGCAGTGTTACACCAACACCAGTGAGTGCAATCGGCGAAGCTATCCATGTGGTCATGTCGAAGCTGCTTCCGTGAAGGTTTTCCCTCGAAGCTAGAGACCCTAGCTTCTGTGAGACCGCAGTTATTGGGGCCATTTGGGTTTGGGGATGACTTATAGATTCTGACTGTGGAATCTTGAGCTGGGTGAAGTAATTTAGTAACGACAGGGCTTCCGCAAAGGGCCGCTCAAATTTGCATTTGCCATAAGGTTGTAATCTGCCAAGTGTTCCCCAAATAACATTACATAATCAGCATTAGAAGCAAGTGATAGCTGGGCATGAATTAACTTTTCTCTCGCTTTGATGTACTATCACATGCATGTAAATACTTACATAAGTAACTTCATTAGGGTATTTGTCCTATGCAAATACATCCGCTCGTGGAGTTTGAGTGCATCTTTCCCATGCCCATTTTATGGTACGCTGCGTACAATAATGCTTGTCCATGATATTACACTACTTTCCCGCAGATGTTGTTTCAACACTGGGCCTTTATGTGTTCAGGTGGTTATTACACTTACTATATATATTAAAAATAGCATTGCTTACAGATGTTGTCCGAATCCAAGCTTCCACTTACAGCCATGTTGTATACTTTTCCCATCATATAATGTTCTTGTACAATAAAGATACCTCTAAAATGGTTATAAAAGTCATCTTGTTCGTGATAACTCCATGTGGAGCTATGTTCCAAAATAATCGCCTAAATATTGAATTGCCCATTAAGGTGCAGTCGCAATAATGGCGTTCTCAAGAAATAATCCCCGGTTGTTCTACGTGATTCAAAGATGGTCACGTAACCCTCGGCGCCATTTTCTTACATGCCCATAAGAGCATTCTGAACCGGACGTTAAGTCATGATCATTCAACTAAATGAGGCATGGATAAACATACCTTTGGAAGACTTTGTTGGTCGTAACAAGAACTAAGAAGGAAGTAAAGTGAATCTTATCCCGAACATGTTCCATCATCTTCCATTTAAGCTTAAATGCCGATATTTATATGGCCTCTGAGCATATATGCCATGACAAGATTTCCAAGATATTGCATCAGGCTTGAAACCATCTTGACGATTTTTTGAAGTCACTTGGCAAAGCCTCCTGCTCATACCCTTTAGCATATGCCAGAGATCAAAAATATTCCAAGTAAAAACATTCCCCGAAATGTAATCGAAATAAAACACTAGCCTTGCACTTCCACACATTTCCACACTTTCCACATACATATCAATTATTATATCATCTCTTAGAAATGATTATGGACTCGCTTCGCTTTTAGACAATGCTCCGCGCTTCGCTGTAATGGCTTAAATAAAACATGTGTTGGGGTGAAGGATTTGTATGAAATTCATGCATTTTTCAAAAGTAATCCGTAACCTCATCCAACTGGCCGAAATGTGCAATTGAATGTTGTCCGCCAAAACCTTTAAGTATGGATCTTCTTAGCCATGGTTTGAGGTTTCTAATGCAACGTATGAATCTATTCAAGCTTGTTGTTTATAAAAGAGATCTGAGACAAAGTTTTATGAATAGGTGAGTGGACTCCATTTGTTAGAGGCAAGCTTTTCCACATTATACTTGTAGTGTGCCGCAAGCATATTTTAACTATATTAAAGGTGTGCCCGATATGTTGCCGGGCTAATGTCCGCTATGCCTGCTCTACTTTTAACGCTCTATATATATGTGCAACTTTTTGACAACAACAGAGAAGCAGCTGACCGCAGTTGAGTCGCCTCGCCTGGCACACTCTCAGAGGCAAATGTGATGCAAGGCAAGAGCTCACTAAATTGCAAGTCTAACTGACTCTCGTCCACCACCATGGAAGTTTACAAGATAGGACAAAATGTATAGTAAAAGACAATGGCAACCACATCTCGTCGGAATCGGGAGGGTGGAGAAGGAGGGTGTGTTGAGAGGACGGCGAAACCGAGCAGACTCTCCATCACCATAGAAGCCTGTGGTTACAAGACAGCAAAGTGGTGGTGAGCAGGACAATGGTAACCATCTCTCACTTCTAATCGGGTTGAGGAGGCCGAACACACCTATATGAAGCATCCATGCCAGCACTTTGTAAAGCAAGCCAGCAGAGTTGAGAACCCTCGGAGCAGTAGGTCTTGACACGACCAAGAGGCAAGAGCCGTCAGTCGGCCCATACCATATGCTTGCCTCCACCTTCCGCCACCCCTTATGCCGCCACCACCTGACGGTAATGGCAACCCTCGCTAGCAACAGGGATTGTGCCTACATGGTCCTCTGGTTGTCGTGGCTTCCTAAGTAAGGTATGTGTAAGTGACACAAGGCCTCCAAAAATGAACTTGCATTAAAAAATCATCATAAGAACCAAGATGTATGTGATTTTTTCTACAACAATTCACAATGTCAGGTCGAAAAACCATATGTCCTTTATGGTTTTGCAAAACCATTAGCAGTTCGTATCATATATTTTGTACCAACTATAAAATTTACACTAGTTTTAAAAAATCATCAGTAGTTCGTAAGATGGTTTTAAAGCCTATATTAAATTTGTAAAATCATTGCTAGTTCATATCATGTTTAATTACCTGAATTTTACATCGTACAATGGTTTTTTAAAATCATTACTAGTTTGGGGCAAGCGTTTTAAACATATGTTAGTTTTGTATAACCATTGCTAGTTCACCCATATTTAACAATATGCATTTTAAACTTTGCAGTGGTTCTTTGAAGTCGTCATAGATTTATGGGATGGTTTTACACATATATTTTCAGTATTACAATTTTGGATGCCTTCACATGCTAGTTGTCATTATCATATATAGTTTTTCAACGCAGTTTTTATACTACCAAGCACCCATGTACCCTATTATCATCTCTATCATGTTATCAACTCAACCTTTAATGTATGAGGATATACCAATGCATCAAAAATTAAACAACAACCATCATCTAATAGTATAATCATAAAGGACAACAAAATCTACTGATTCTACTGATTTTATCATGCACAAGCATAAAAGATAAGCAGACCTATTGGCTCGATTTGAAATGCCAATCCCTTGAATCATTGCGCTGGTGTCCTTGACTAGTGACTTGCATGTACTGCTCATCTCCATATTGCTATTGTCCTACTTAGACGCAGGTTTTGGTAACATCGCTTAGAGTAAATTACAGTATTGGATTTGTTGTTTGTGCACTGACAGAGCAATCGCGATTTATCAAAGCAGAATTTGCTCCATTTCTACCATTTCCCCGCTCTCGCCGCGGTTTCACCATATATGGAAAATGGCAATGTCTTAGTACCGCTTTGTCTCTTAATTTCTTTTTATGTTTCTATAACACTTGCTACCGTCTGTACAATCTTGTAGGTTTTAGATTCATCTTTAAGAGCCTAAGTTACGCCTTTAGGTCAGCAGACCGCCTTACACCTACAGTACTTTTTTTGGGGAGGGAGTGGAGGGGCTTGATAATTCCATAGTACTTTGGTGGTGGGATCTGCTTCCTGATACCCAATCAGGTGGAAGGATTTGTGGAAATTGAAACGCAGAGTAAATGGCGCCGATCGGGCTATATGCATCATTCCGCTTCGTAGCCATTGAGATGGGATGAAGTTCTGCCGTATATCGATCGAAGTTTCTTCCACATTTTTACTTCTTGTCTATATTAAGGTTCAACATCTACTATCTACCGACGCATGTAAAAACAAAATATCGTGGTTGTGGATGCTCAATAATCGGGGCCAGGGGCAAGGCAAGCTTTAATGAGGAAAACCCAGAAAGTACTTGTCTCTCAGTACAAAATGATAAAAGGACGAAGAGGATTTTGCTTTTTTTCTATGGTGACCAAAAAATGAAGTGTAGTTTGTTGTTGCCGCTTGTTAATCTTGATTTGGACCTTAATCCGCCTTTGCTTTGTGAGTTTTGTTTAAACATCAACACAAAGTTTTCTCTCATGAGTAGTATATGACACTCTGCTTTTTTAGGCTTTTGGTTTGCACTATATGTAGGGGAGGATAGTAAGCTTCAAGGCAGATAAGGCTCCTTCGATTCTATTTGTTTAAGTGCACCATTTGCTTCCTAAGCTAACATTTTCTTTCCGTGTGTCTCCCTACCGCCTAAGTAGAGTAATTGTCAAGAGCGGATCTTCAACCCAGATCTTTCCTTGGAATGCCATTAGCAGAAAGCTCTCTTGTAGTTGCACAAAATTTTTTCCAAAGATATAGTTCTATTTGGCCAGACCAATACTTAACATGTAATGTAAACATGTAAAGATCTTTCCTATGGTTCAAACTCCATAGTTCTCCAATTGGGAAATTCACCTTCAAAGACTCTAGAGTGGCTTTTCTAAAGATTCCAAAGATTCGGTTTGCTTTCTTTCCCAATGTAAGAGTATGACCATTGAGTTTTTAGTTTTTAGGCATCACATGAAAATGCCAGCGACATCAAGACGGTTTTTATTGATACCGATTGGGAAGGCCGTTTTATAGTAGGCATAAGTACACCGTTTCAAAATCATAATGATTAGCATATTAGTCTAGGGATTAATCATAGAAAAAAGATCATATTAACAAATATAAACCATGTCAATTTGTCATCAGGATACTAGTGCCACTTCGCAACAATGAATGTGAAGGAAAGCCGGACATCTGAGGAGTCGGCCGCTATCATTGAACAAATTCTTGCGGCTAACCGCTTTCCCCAGTATAAAGACTACGATAGGCACAACAGATAATTGGGTGTATGTGCGAATCAAGCGTGGTTTCCTCTCTTTGTGGTGGCCTCACATTTCACATGCCGAGCAACTTCTACCACGTTCACTTGGATCGGACAGCCGGAGCCCTGTCGTGACCTATATTTTGACATACAAAGAGCCAACCAATTGGGCAATGTCATGATCTTGGAGACTTTAATGCATACAAAGGCCGAGCAGATCCGAATTTAGATCCCTCAAGCAGAGGATGCCGCAACTACACCCCAGCAGAGGTGGCTCCTGCCTAAGGATCACGGATGATAGCCAGTGACACTATGCCGCATGCTTTTGCTGCTAGGTAGTACCTTTTGACTTGCTCATTTGCAATGGGCTAGTGACGCTGGGTCGCTCTTCAGTTGCACTCATGCATAGGAGGACTAGGGGGGCAAGGCTACTCAGTATTACTAAGCGATTATATATCAGCAGAGCAGCACAAGGTGGGACCTGACACCATTTCAGTTGGAACAAAGCCGGGGCTGGGACGCAGGAAGTAGACTCGTAATTAGCCCCCTGCTCTGCATATAGATCGGCAGCCACCCAGACGCACCGACAGCATCAGCGTGTCCTATGTGCCCCCACTGCACTGGATTATAATTGGCAGCGTAGACATATGTCCGAACAAGCTTGAGTATGACTTGGAGGGAATGAGTTTCACACTATGCACATTGGCCCAGAACCCGACTCTGGGCCCTCTTCCTGGCTAACCAAAGGATATATGCCGGGAGAGGCCACTGAGGCCCCCGAGAGCTTACTCACCTTCCCACGCATCGCTAGTTTAATGACGAATATAGAGAAGAACACCCACCCTGCAAGTATTGACCCCACCACATTCGCATTAATAAAATATCAGACAATACACGCCCTTCCTCGCTAAGAAAGCCGATACCTTCGCCAGCTGAGCATGATCAATACGTTCTACGGCCTGATCACGCCACTCCGTAGATGATTCCGAGAAAGTGTTACAAACCAGCATACTCACGTAAAAACATCATCACCTCGGAAAGTAATGGGTACAATACTTGCAATGTACTTTAGCATCCATCAAGTCGGGGCAAAGAAATTCCTCCGCCAGATGGGGCCTAGCACCGGCCAATACAAGAGGGATGCCGCGTAATGGGCCTACAACGCCTCTAATGCACCGATCCGATGTCAACTTCCGCGGGTCGGCTCAATGGTACCGGCCCCTCATGGCACTATTCACAAGGCATTGCAAGAAGGCTTCAGTAACTACTAGTGAGTTGTGAGTTGTGCCCATATAAGGCGTGTGACCTCATGTTCGTGCCGGCAACTATGGTACTACATTATGGTCAGCTTCCTTTGCCGATCACCTGCGGGTAGTCCTCCCAAAGACCCATCCATAACTCAACATATCAGCCTGACCGTAGTCCGCCAAAGGACCCATCCATAGCCTGGGGTCATGTTGGGCCATCAATAAAATGTAGACTTGAGCACAACACACCGATTTTTATGAATCAAGTCGTTCCTTGCTTAGGAGCAGAATCGCCAATCTTTGGATGCAGGTGGCCTTTAAAATTGCCGAGCCATTCGTGGAGATCCAGCCAGCCGCATGGGTGCCATAAAGCAGGCACCATATTTGACTTTCTATCGATCTCCAGCTTGTTCCATGTGAAGTATCCTCTGTTTTTAAAGCCCGACACAACAAAATACCAATAATTACCCGACAACTAAACAATGTTGGACGCTCGCCACGCATCCTTGTGCCTAGGTGTGTGAGTGGTCTTGCCTGAATTTCATAAAATGCTTTCTCACCATGGCCACATATGCATAGATGGATGTTGCCAACTCTTCCAACATTTCTTCCAAGTGATGTAAATGGCGCAAAAAGGAAGGAAGGAAGGAAGGAAGGAAGGATTCAGGTCTATCATGTGCCTGGGATAGGAATTTTACTTTAACTATAATTTCCTTTTTTATGTAAAAATTGCTTTACAGAGTAGATGCTATTCTGCAGTGGACCTAGTCCCGTGAATCGCATAGCCCGAGCAGTCACTGCCAATACCGTGAATGGCAGACCATATCTTATATTATAATGTTTCATCGCAGTATTGTGACTACTCTAAATCGACGGCCTTGCATCATTCAATCAAAATCTGGACGATTTAGATGTTACGCTTAACTTACTTTAGGCTCTTCTTCTCGGAAGAGCAAATAAGGTGGGCCACCCGCTCTGGATCCCCCTATTCTAGCCGGAGTGGATCAACTGTTGTTTATGGCGTGGACGTAAGCAGGCGTAAGCTAAGCTCTGAGGTAAAACCGCTGCCATACTTTGTTGAATCCTAAGTGAGGCAAGTCAGTAATAGTGCAGCCATTCCTTTGGTCGCCTACTTTGGTAATCATTGAGGCTATCTCTTAGCCTGAAATGCCACATGGCATATAAATTGCCTATGCAGTGCTGGTAGAATGAAATAGGTCAAAACCACCATGGAGGCTTCTAATTTAACAATATCGCACACGGGCCCTCGAGGCTTACAAAATCAGAGCAAGCACTCGGTTCAAGCACGCTAGTGAGGATTCTTTTTTTCTTGGTGTGTGTGTCGCAAGAAGCTCCTTTGCTAGAGTCAGTTTCCAAGTACACAGGACAATACACGCAGCTATAAGTTCCACGTTTCTTTGATTTGAAGATAAGGGAGCTTATTTTGAAATAGACACCCAAGGTGCTGTATTTCAACACCAATGGGCACTCTTTATTCTCCTTTGAAGGGTAATGGGATTAATCAAGAAGATCTCGCCTCATTTCAATAAATCAAATTGAGGCCGAAGAAAGTCAGAATGCTTTGCTTCTTGGCCTACTATTTTGCATGGGAAATATGGGTGTAAATGGACTATCAGAACTTTTGTAGTCATAGTAATGGTAATGTTGCTCCCGTTTAACTTTTTAAAATGCATGCCATTGATTAACTTATGATTCCTATAGTTGGCCAAGCAAGTCGCCTCTAGCTAATGGGAATGACCGGGAACGACTCTTAAAGTTTCATGGGAATTTAATGTAAAGCCGCTCATGGGATCCAGCCGATTTTACTGTTCCCGGTGATGGGCCATGCGAAAGACCGGGCTAATCTTGGATGGCGTGGCTTTTAGATTGTTGGGCGCCGCCCAGAAGATCCAGCCGCCATGGAAGGAGGAGAAGAGATAAGGTCTGAGAGCGCTGACTTTCTATCATTTGCGCTGTTCCATGAAGTATCCTCCGCTTTTGAAGGCCCAGAGCATTAACAAAATACTCACACCACTCCGGCGTCCAGCCACCGCCTAAGTCCGCAACGTGATCCTGTTCTAGGTAGGGTCTTGGCTCGAAATTTCATAAAATGCTTTAGCGACACATATGCATCATAGATGGACAGCTTAACTCTTCCAATATTTCTTCCCTTGGCGTAAAATGGCGCATAAATAAAAGGATTCAGGCTATTTACAATCTACCTGCTAGGTTAAATTAGCAAATTTGACTTATTCTAACTTCACACCGCAATTGCTGCTATATACCTTGCTAATGTATTTGCTAATGGCTGTTAAGTAATTTTAAAACGGAAAACTCTAACTAGCATATCATTTCGTGACAAGACAATCAGAGTTAACATCCAGCTTAATGCGAATTAATCGCTGAAAAAAGATTAGTGTAAATGTTAAGAAGAAATAAATCACCAATAATGTCCTTTACTCGCCAGCTTAACCTTATGTCGGTATGCAACTCCGACTCCACCGCCGCCGAGGTAATTATTAACGTGGGCCAAGTGATGGTCGTGGTCGGCGTGGTCATGGAAGAGAGTGCTGCAGAGATGACAAGTGCCAAATGCCGCATCAAGAGGTAACTGCTTACATTGAAATTTTGATAATGCAAGAATGTACATTTAGACGTAGAAAGTAGATAATTTTTGTTCTTTTTTCATCTTTCATTGCTTAAAAATTAATTTAAGATAGACAGGGAATAGGAATGCTAGATCATAAATTTCTTGTTGTTTTCTTCCTTTCTTTTAATGCTTGAAAGATTCAAGAAAGTTTTAAGTGGATGAATCTGTGACGAATCAGATGGCATAAATTATGACGCGGAAGAAAGTTAGTGGTCATGGGCACTTATTTTTTAATCCTTTACCATCTCTCTCCCTCAGACAAACTAATATCTACAAACTAGTAATTCGCTTCTAGCCACCGTTGCATCAACTTGAGTGATGAATGCATTCTTCTCATGCAACCGGAGCGGATCCCAGTAAAGAAGAGATCAAGGAATTGGTCTTAAGTGAAGAGACAAGGATAGTGGAGTTCAAAAAAGGTAATGGCTAGCTTAGAGGGGTGTGCTTCAGCCAGGATAAGATATAGAATCACATAATACTGCTGTGGAGGAAGATTTCCTCAAAAATGGCGTAAGTAGATTAGAGATGCCGGCGAATAAGTCAAGTATGAGAATCTAATTGGGAAATATACACTATACACTCCATTTTGTGCAAGAAAACCTGCATAGCCGGAGTATTTTTCACTCCCTAAATTTGAGTGAAAAGAGTCTATAACTTTTTTTTTTTTTTTTTTGGAGAGAGAGTGTAGACTTTTATTTCACTTAAAGGATGGCATAAAGCCACATGGCAGGGTGTACTATCCCAAGAATCTGAGAGATGAGATATCTGCCATGGCTCCTCTTGCATTATTCCCTTGTAATTTCCTAGTGTAAGCTTTAGGGTAGGTTCCCCATATTTCACTTTACTTCTTCTTCACCCTCGGCTAGCCTCAATTTTTTCTGTAGCCTTCAAGACTATATGTAGGCTTTCGATGTGGTGATATGTCAATCTTGATTTTCATCAAGACCAAGGCCTCTTTCCATATTGACCAGATTTTGTCCTAGCCCTAGCTATATGAAGGCCATTTCTTCAGTGGTGCACCATCTAGGAAGGATTCCTAAATAAATGGGCCCTTTGGTACCTAACGGGTATTCAAAGCTATCATCCGCATCTATGCCCATACTATGCCAGACATGGTGATATTAGATGCCGCTCAAGTAGGCATTTGCACAATCACCGCTCTTACTTGCAGGCCAATTTAACTGACTACCACTCAGGGCACTTATTATGTCACCAAAATATTATACATAGTCTCAAGCATATGCTTCAAAGGAGAAGGTCCCACTTCCTTTGACCCTCCCGCCTCTAGTGGGGAACCTTTGGGACCATTAGATCCGGCGTTGTATCGTGAATGATTAAGCAAATCTTTAATGCTCTTGAATTCTAGCATCCCGAGCAGCTTGTCCTTTTGCCGGTCTAGAGTCCGAGCTTCTTTGGCCTAGATTTTAGGTTGTGATGATCCATTTATTGTATGCGGCTTCATGATGACATCCCGCAACCTTCTCCCGACGGTTCCTCCTAATTCCCCGCTTGGTGCTTTTGTAATTTGGTGTGTCGTGATGGATGCCCGGGGTGTCCGACGTTTTTCTATGTCCTTGTGCTTGCATTTCTTGGTCCGTGGGTGCTTCCAGGTCGAAAGTGTGTTGCAGATTAGCCCTCAAGGCTCCACATTCTTCCCCTTTGACTGCTTGGTAGTGGCCTTCTTTTGGCTTCTTGTTTTGAGTTGGTGTGCTTCTATATTGTTTCCATGTATGTCTCTCTGCCTACCTCAGGGGTACATGCTAGTTGTTTTAGTCTGCTTTTTACGACTCCACCCACCACATCTCCAAAACATGACCATTTTCTAATGCTAAAATAACCAATACAAATGGTACACAATGATTATTTAATTTCAAATCTCGCCCAGGCCCATGCCCACCACCATTCCGCTTCCCTGATCAAGCATTCACTTCACAACTTAGGTATCTCTTTGTTTGCTTGGCCAACCCAAGTAGAGGATCTTCCTCAATCTACCTCGTGGCAATAAATCTCCTAATGCTTTATGATCAAATCATGTCTCTTTATGACATCTCATGACCCCATCCAAATTTGTAACCGCAAATTTCAAAACTCGATAGTTTTCTCGTTGTTTTTCTATTATCCATATAATACTTTTTAAATTAATAGAATCTCATTGTTTTCAATATAACATGATAGGCCATGTATGGAGATTCACGCTCTCATTTAATTTCTTTAAATCTAACTTCGTGGAAGATAAAATCCCCTTTAGCATGCATCACGCATCCTCAGACTCTTAAAACAGCAAAGATGGTCTCATTGAAAGATGACAACTTGTACATCAAGTGTAACTGTAGCCATTCTCAGCATGTGCTTGAGTACTCAGTTTATTAAAGGTGATTGAAATAGCTCCTTTCGAGAGCAAGAGATATGCATGTATAGCAAGAAGTCAGAAAAGAAACTTCAACTCCTGACCTTATTAAATGGTATGAACAGCGATAAACTTGCCTTCATAAAATTCAATTTCTCAGAAATTTATCTACTAATTTCATCTAACATCGCTACTGAATTCTCTCGCGGCTCGTATATATGCAAATGCTAACACTCTCAACATGGCTACAACCGCAAAAAGTACCCATCAATTTGAGACAATTACTACTTCAGCCAAATTTCATCTCATAGCTCAACATTGAACACTTTTGCCTTTGTATCTTTGTATACATATCAAACTCGCCTCTTTCCAACTTACCTCACCTTAATTGGTTCAATTTGTCCGAGCAAGGAATTTAACTAAGTGACAGCTGACCTGCTGAATGTTGGAGCATGTAATGGGTACACATGAAGAATGACTTAGTGGAGGAGTGTTGAAAGTCCATCAAAGGGCCGTAGCTCAGTTGTAGAGTACTTCAGTTTGCAAGCAAGAGATCTGTCTGATCCCCACCATTCATCCAATCATAGAAGGTTCATTTCAACATGGTATTTGCAAGTAAGAGGTCCCGGGTTCGATCCCCACCTCATCTCCCACCTCCTAACCATAGAAGGCTCATTTCAATACTTCCGCCAAATTGTTCTTCCTAATGCTTATACTCTCTTCCATTGGTGCAAATGGTCCATCCCTCTCCATCCTCCTCTAGTTTGATTTGCACTGTATGCGAGCAACAATCAAACATTTTGCATTTACTGGGATCATCTCCCCACTATGCAAGGCAAGCCATCCTACCATACAATAACAAAATCACAAGCCATGAACACAAATAATTCAGCAATAATAAGTCAAACTAGGCTAGATCAATAAAGAAACAGAGGTACAAGGATTATGAAAAGATTTAGGTGAAGTTCTTCCCTTCAAAACAGAAGCAACAATTGTATTAATAAGAAAGATCTACTTTTCCGGGACCGCTTTCTATTTGGTAAATAGCAGATAATAACAATGGATAAATGATAGATCACTGCTAGTGAAGATCCGCCTTCTACTGAAATGCATTCTTTTCTTGATAGATATGGAGATCCTACCAAACTTTGTTTATCCGATACGAATCGACCGTAATTTGTGTCGACCTAATCTAAGTATCATCCAAATTAATAACTTTTAAAAATAATAAGTGTTCCTAGCTTAACTAATTAAATTGTCTATCCAACAAAAGACCATATATAAAATATTCCCTAGATTCACAAGGCAAACTAAGCCTAATACGCTGAGCCCGAAATGCCTCCCCAAGCCAACTCTCATACCTAGTTTTCTGCCTCGTATATTATAATTATAGGAATGCCCTGACGCTATATGAACTAAGGTTAGGTATTAATTGTTCGTGAAATCTGGGGTGAAAAAATATATGTCAATCCGTCTAAGGCATGAATATCTCGATAATGGATAGAGTAACACCTATTCTAGAGGTAACCTTAGGCATTAACAAGGTCAGTTAATGGACCTACCAAATGTAGTTGGATACACGCTCATAAATAGTCTTTCTCGAGTTAGCATATCCATAGAAAAATGACCGAAATCAGCCATGTTGCTAGCCTCGATTGCACTTTGGTCTCACCACAAATCCTCTGGAGAAAATCGAGGCCACGAAAGTTAAGCACTCAACACTAGTGAGTGGGCACCGATGAAGCTATCCATGTGGTCATGTCGAAAGTTGCTTCTGTAGTGAAGGTTTTCCCCGAGCTTAGAGACCAGAGTTTGGGAGACTGCAACATATTACTTGGGTTTGGGGATGACTTATAGATTCCGTGACTTGTGAATCTTTCAGCTTTGGGTGAAGTAATTTAGTATGACAGGCTCTGCAAAGGGCCAAGCCTTTCCAAATTTGCATTTGCTATGTTGTAATCATTATAAAATTCCTAAATAACATTACAATCAAAGATTGGTAGTTAGTGATGAAGGCATGAATTAACTTTCCTCGCTGATGTATCATATCACATGCATGCAAAATACTTACATAAGTAACTTCCAATAGTGTATTTGTCCCATGCAAATAATATCCGCCTGTGAGTTTGAGTGCATCTTTCCCATGCCCATTTATGCAAATGTGCCGCAATAATGCTTGTCCAAGGATATTACACTACTTTCCTCAGATGTTGTCAAATAATTCGCCATGCAGGTTCGTGGTTATTAGCACTTTCTTACTATATATATTAAAAAATAGTATCATGAGGGATATGTCCAATAACGCAAGCTTTTAATTGATAATACAGTATACTTTTCTCCCCCACTATATAATGTTCTTGTACAATAGCATACCTCTTAAAATGGTTATATAAAAGTCATCTTGTTCACAACCCGTGAGGCCATGTTCCAGCCAATCATCATAACATTAAATTGCCCATATAAAAGTAAAGGCAGTCAATGGCAACAAGCAAATAAATCCCCTGGTTCTAGTTTATCTCAAAGATGGTCATTAAACTCCTCAGGCCATACTTCTTTACATACGATAAGAGCATTCCAACCGGACGCCAAAGTATGATCATTATTCAATCTAAAATAAGTGGGTATGAAAATATAATTCTTTTAAAGACTTTATGGTCGTGAATAAGAACTAAGAAGGAAGTAAAGTGAACTTATCTCAAGAACACGTTCATCATCTTCCATTTAAGCTTAAAATAGCCGATGATATGGTCTTCCTTTCTTGAGTATATACGCATGATTTCAAAGATATTGCATCGTGCTTGAAACCATCTCAATGATTTTTTGAATAGCTTTAAAAGCTCGCCATACCTTTGAAGTATATATTAGACTTCTAAAATATCTCCAAGTAAAAATATTCCCCTGAAAGGTAATCGAGTCAAACACTAGCTTGCACTTCAAATAAAATATCCTACACTTTCCATACATACCAATTATATCATCTTGAAATGAGGATTATGGACTCGCTTCGCTTTAGACAATGCCCCAGCTCTGCTGCAATGTATAACAAAACATAAAACAGCTGTGCTAATTTTGTATGAAATCTATGCATTTCAAGTAATCCAACTCTAATTCCAACTTCTAAATGTGCAATTTGAATAGCTTGTTCAAACCTTTTGCTTGATCTTCTTGGCTGTTGGCCATGTTTATGGTTTTAATGCAACGCTAATGCAGTTCAAGCTTGTTGCTTTAAAAGAGACTGAGACAAAGTTTTAATAGGTGAAGTAATTCCATTATAGGAGGCTTCTTCACATTATAATGCCATAGTGTGTCGCTAAGTATTATTTATTAATCATAAGTATTAAAGGTAAAAGTTCATGTTGTCGTGCCACTGTCCTCATGTCTTGCCCCTACTTTAAATGTTTATATGTGCAACTTTTGACAACAATGTGAGAAGCAAATGACCTAAAGTTTCGAGGCCGCCTCCTGCCAAAGGCACTCCTGAGGTGCTGACAAAAGTAAGTACAAGAGAGCTCTCTACTAAATTGCAAGCTCCACCTGACCTCACCCACCACCCATGGAAGCCACAATGATACACAAAGCCACTAAAGCATAAACAAACCCCATGGCCCCAGCCTCACCAGGTGTGGAGAAGGAGGTGGCGGAGGACGTTACAGCCTGATAGACTTCCATCACCTCATAGAAGCCTAGATATAGCATTGTGCAAGCGGTGGTGAGTGTGAGACAATGGTGCCATCTCTACTTAATCAGAAAGTTATGAGGCCGAGCACTACTGAGCAGTGAAGTTTATCCACTGCACTTTAAAGCAAGCTGTGCAGAGCTAGAACCTTTTGGCAGGGTCTTGACACGGCACTCAAGAGGTGCAAGAGCCTTCTTGGCCAGCTGCCACCTAAGGCCTATATGCCGTTTCCACTCCTTCCGCTTAATTCTTACAGGCCGCCTTACTCATCGATTTAAATGCAACTCCTTAAGAAAATAGGGATTGCAGCCCTTCACATGGTCTCTGAATCTAGTTGCATTCCTATGGCAAGTGTATAGGGTGACACAAGGCCTCCAAAAAATGAATAAACTTGTATTAAAATCATCATAAGAACCCAAGATGTATGTGATTTTTTCTACAAATAATCTGCTAGCCAGTCAAATAAAACTATGTCCTTTATGGTTTTGGCAAAACCATTTAGCAGTCAGATTATATATTTTGCACTAACGCATAAAATTTACACTAGTTTTAAAAATCATCGTGAGTTCCGTAAGATGGTTTTAAAGTTTATATACCTCTAGAAACGCTTGCTAGTTCAGCAATGCTAGTTTAATTAATTAATTTTACATCGTATTACAATGGTTTTTTAAAATCATTTAGGCTTTAAAGTGCGTTTAAACATATGTTAGTTTTGTATAACCATTGCTAGTTCAAATCTTATATTTTAACAATATGTACTTTTAAACTTTGTAAGTGTAGTTCTCAAGCCGCCATAGATGTATGGGATGGCTTTTATATATATTTTTAGATAATTTTACGCCTTCACATGCTAGTTATTACATCATATATAGCTCTTTTCAACGCAGCTTTTATACTACCAAGACCTTTTGCCATAAAATCTATTAATGGCCCTATCAATGTTATCAACTCAACCTTTACTGTATGAGTATATACTCATCGGACTTAAAAAATTAAATAAATAAATCCATCATCTAATAGTATAATCATTATAAAGGGACAAACAAATCACCCATTCTACTTCTGATTTATCATGCATTAAGATAAAAGATAAAGTGTAATTTATTGGCTCATTTGAAATGCCAATCCTTTGAATCCAATGCGTTTCGGGTGGGTCCTTGATTTGAAGTGATTTGTATGTACCATCTCCATATTATATATCCTACTGAATCTAGGCTTTGTAAATATCATAGAGTAGCCAAGTGATTTGGATTTGTTGTTTGCACTCATTGCATACTCATTTATCATTTTAATTGCCCATTTCTACTTATTTCCGCTCTGAGCCCACCATATGAAACGCGTCTTAGCAATCCCTTATTCCACTTCTTTTATAAGCCGCATAACTGTGACTGCTACCGTCTGTATTAAATCTTGTAGGTTTTAGATTCATCTTGTTTCTGCCATTTTTAGGTTTGGGGATCCGCCTCTTTTGTAATACCTAATAGTACTTTTTTGGGGGGGGAGGAGGAGGGCTTCGGATACCCACAGTACTTTGGTGGGGTAAAGTGTGGATCTATGGCTTGGATAATTTTAATCGTGGGTGTGAAGGATTTGTGGAAATTGAAGTTCTTGAAAGAGTACGGCTACTGATCAGCTATGGGCGATCATCCATTTTTGCAAGCTATTGAGATGGGATGGAAGCCCTCTACAGACACGAATTCCAGTTTTTCCACATTTTTTACTTTGGTCTATATTGGCGTTCAACATCTACTAGTCTACCTGACTATACAAAAAATGGACAAAGGTTGTGGATGCCTACCAATCAAATAGGGCAAGCTTTAATGAGGAAACCGTGAGCACTTGTCTTTACAAAATGATAAAAAGGATCTAAGAGATTTGTTTTTCTACAGACCAAAAATGAAGTGGCTTGGTTACGCTAAAGAAAGCACCTGGATTTGGACCTTGACCGCCTTTGCTTTTGTGGAGTTTTTGTTTGCAACATCAACATGTGCTTTTCCTTCTCGCTTATAGTATATGACACTCTCTCTCGCTTAGGCTTTTTTGGTTTGCATTTATATGTAGGTGAAGGGACAGCCTGGGGTTGCGTATAAGGTTCTGATTTCTATTTGTTTAAGTGCACCATTTGCTCCTAAGCTAACATTTTCATTTCCAGTGCCTCTACCAAGTAGAGTAATTGCCGCAGCTGATCTTCAACCCAGATTCTTCCGTGCCATTGCAGAGGCTCTCTGTGAAGTTGCACAAATTTTTTCTATATGTTCTACTTCTTGGCCAGACACTAACATGTAAATGTAAACATGACTTTTATGGGTTCAAACTCCAGTTCCCAATTGGGAATTAATTTCAGACTGTAGAGTGGCTTTCTTTCTAAAAGATTCTGTGATTTCAGTTTGCTTCTTTCCTTACCGCAGTATGACCATTGAGTTTTTAGTTTTTAGGCATCTAGTTTGAAAATGCCAGCGTATATCATTTGGCTTTTTATTGATAAATTCACTGGGAAGGCCAAGGCTATAGTAGGCATAAGTACACCGCTTCAAAACGTAATGATTTGTGTTATTATATTAGTCTAGGATTAACCATAGAAAAAGATCATATTGAATAAATATAAATCATGTCAATTTGTCGGATATTTGTGCCACTTCGCAACAATGAATGCAGCTGGAAGTGTGACAATTTATAGAGTCAGCATCATTGTATCAAAATTTCGCGTAATAATCCGCCTCATGCAGCATCTGGAGAGGTACAACAGAGCACCTTGTGGTGTGCGGCAGAATCAAGGTGGCGTTCTCTCTTTGTAGCCCGCCATTTCCTACATGCCAGGAGTAACTTTACCACACCCACTTGACGCGGGACAGGCCAAGCCTTGTACAAGGTCATCTATATTTTGAGCATAAAGAAAGAATGTCCAATTGGGTAAAGGCCGGGTGATCTTGAGACTTAATGCATGCAAAGGGCCGAAAGCAGATCTTGGAAATTTAGGATCCCAGGATGTTGTAAACTACACCTCATAGAGGTGGCTCGCCAAGGACGTCAGTGTGATGATAGCCGTGACAACGTTGTTTTACGCTTTTTATGGTTATAGTAGTACTTTGACTTGTCTATTTGCAATAAGAAGTAGATGTTGTTGCTCTTTTCAAAGCTTTGCACTTGCATGTGAGGACTAGGGGGCAATACTGTCACTGATATATATATTGCGAGCAGCAAGGTGTGTGGACCTGATTACCCATTTCAGTATTGGAACAAACAAATGGGACGAGGGGAAGTAGACCGCACTCACCAGCCCCCGTTTTGCATATAGATCGCGGTGCCAAATTCAAGACGGTAATCATTGCATCAGCACCCCATGTGCCTCGCACAAGACTGATTATGATCAGCGCCAGTAGACATATGCCCTAATGCTTGAGCATGACTTGAGGGGAATGCTATAGCTTCCTACACACTACAAATGTACAGCATTGCCCAACTGACTCGGCTCCTTCCGGCCAACCAAAGGACATATGCTTCGAGAGGCCTACCAGGCCCCCGAGCCATATCACCTTCCCCACGACCATATAGTTTAATGACTTAATATAGGAGAAGAAACACCGACCCGCAGCTTCAATATTGACCCCACCCATTCGCATTACTGTGCCATCGCATTAACACCGCCCTTCCTCAAGGCCAAGAAAGCCGACACCGCTGGAGCATGATCAATGATGTTTCTACGGCCTCTGATCGCCACCCAGACATTCTCCGAGAAAGTGTTGAGCAAAACCAAAGATAGGCCCACAAAAACATCACCTCGAGCAATGGGTAATAATTTTGCAATGTTTTATGGATCCACCTGGGGTTCTGTGCAGCACCTCCGGCAGATGTGGCCTAGTAATCGGGTCATTACGTGCAGGGGATGTCATAATGGGCCTACAACGCCTTCTAATGGGAAGGCATCAGATCCGATGCGCCGCAAATGGGACTTCTCAAGTGGGTCAATGCAATGGTGCCTGCCCCTCATGGCACTATTCAATAAGGCATTGTGGCATGGGCTTCCCCACGCAGTGGACTACTATAGAGTTGTGAGTTGTGCCCATATACAAGGCGGTGTGACCCTGTTCCAGCCAAATCATGGCAACATTATGGTCGCTCTCTCTTTGCAAAATTGCTGGCTAGCATCCCAGCAGAAGCAAATGATGATGGGCAGAGAAGCAGTAGATGCATGTCCTGACGCAGGTGCCTCAAACCAAACATTCCATTGACCATATTCCTACTCGCTTAACTCTAATTAAGGATAGCAGGAATAGCCACAAAACCTGCATCGTTGTTTCGTGGATTTCACAAAAGCTTTTGACATAGTACTTCCGGGATGTGCTTGGGGATAGATTGAGGCAATCGGGGACCCCCGTCGACCTGCAAAATGCAATCCATGTGCTATATGAGGTATGCTCAGCCGTTTCACAATCGCGGAGGGCAACCATCAAAGAGGTATTGGAGTACGCCAGTAGCTGCTGCCTCCCTTCTATTAATTTTGGTATATAAGCATTGATCAGCTAGAAGGCTGGCTTGGCTGAGCACCTGAGGGAGGGGCTCAGCTTATGCACCACATATAATTCATTAACCCATATATAGGCCGACGGTTGAGCTTCTAGCCTATACCAAAAGACATTACGTGCAACAACATCCTGATGTTCTATACACTTTCCTCGGCTCATCGCACGAGGTTAACTTGGGTTAAAACTAGAGGCCGCTAGTTCCATCATCCTGCCAGCCAAGGCTTCCTATTCACTCTACCAGGACAAGATTTGAGGTAGCTCCATTCTATAAGTATTTGGGGATCAAGTTTTCTACTACCACGCATCGGGATGTTTCCATCGTGATTGCGTGGTCACAAGTAGATCGAACTAATATATGCTTATGTAGAGCACAAGGCAGAGTTGTGGCGCTTGGGTCACTCACAGACTTTTCGTGGACCTTGGTTGAGCAGGTGGTCCTATCAGATAGAGCAGAGGTGTGGGGTCCGGGGTGAAATTCCTCGGCCTACATGGAAATGACCTCGAGCAAAAAAATGTATATTTCTTGGCACGCAGCACTAGGAGTAAAGTCCACAATTCTAGTATCGCCCCGCTTAGGAGATGGGTTTCTACTCCCCTTCGTGAGGGTTGCACTAGAACGCCATATCATTTACTTCCAAAAGGTGACAAGAGGGTGATGCCTATTTGTGCAAGTTGTTGTTTGGCAGAGCAATGGGTCCACACATCTCGCAAAGCCTCACTGGAAGGACAAGCAGCCTGATTCCCATTGGAATGTATGTGCATTACGATAAGGCAAGCATGGGATGTAAGGAATACAATGCACCGAGCAAGATTCGACGCTTGTTTCTTCACAAGCTCGATGCAGAGGCTCTCATATGTTAAAATGCATACTATTGGCAAAGAAGTCAATCCATCGTTCACAAGAGGCCCAACACTACGCAAGGCTCTTTGCCTATGAAGAAGTGTGCGAGGATAGTAGGGCTCTATTTGCACGTGCATCACCTCCGCATTGAGTAATAAGTCGACGTGAGTGTGAGTAATATGATTCACAAGGTTACCAACATGGCTCCACTGGAGGATGAATGTCATGCCCTTTCTAACCGCCAAAGATTCGATCATATCCTGCACAGATATGACCAAAGTAGTTCATCACTGTACCAAGCAGTATAGCCAAGTGAAAACCCACCTCAAAGTGGGCTTGTTGGGCCTATATCCTCGTGGAGGTGTCATGGATACACAGACTCCAAATTATATCTCTTCGGCGGCTCCTTGAATTGTTGTATATGATTTGCCAAAGATACCAAGATACTTTCTATTATTATTATAGTTTTTCCTCAAAATCAGCTCGAGTAAGTGGGGGCTTTTTAACTTCATAAATATGCTTGTTACTCTTTTCTTTGTATGGGTTCCATTTCCATAGGCTAATTGGTCTCCGTGGACGATAAAAATACGTTCTATTCTATTCTTTAAGATGAAAGCATATTTTGTTAAATTGAGATTGAGTGGCAGAGACAATGCAATGTCAGCCTTCCTTATGAATGATGCTTTGCTTTCCGAAATAACCTCGCTCCATATAATGCAAAAAAAAAGACCAATGTTTGGCAGAGATTATGCAATATCTTTCTTTGATATTTTAATGCCAATCATCAGATCTGGAAAAGCTTACTAGATGTAACCCGCTTATCTTTCTGATTGAATGGAAGAGGGCATGAGGTTTTTAGAGCCATTTATTGGGCTAAAACCGATATCAGCTCCTATTAACAACACCCTTTATAGCAATAAATTTGCAACAAAAAACACCGAATGTTCATTCCTTGATAAGAAACTATAATACAAACATGCATAACAAGATCAATTCAGCTTGTGTGCTTACTTCGCTAAAATCCGATGAACTCGGCTGCGATCAAGTGGGGAACATATGACCTTTTCCAGCAAATTCACTGCATTACACACACAATAATTGTATTGATCTTGCCCTTTTGGACCTTGAAGGTCACGAGGCAAGAATTTGGCGTTGTCCGACTATAGACTTAATAAAAGAACGCATGTATCTATATCCTTGATGTATCTAACAAACCAAGGCAGGCGCTCCATCTCAAGTATCCTGCAACGTGCTAAGATTTATGTTGTGTTATCTTCGATATAAGCAGTATTCGTGATATTCAAGTAAAACATGTCCTTCGGCCCTCCATGACTCTATCGTGCAAAAAGAGCGTAGTCCGCTTCTCTCTCTGATCCCGCCCCCATCTACCCGCTTCGGACAGGACGACGCGAGCTTGTCCCAGATCTCGCCACCACATGCTTCTATATGTCTCGAGATGTTTGACAATGTAATCGTCTGCGGTACATCACCAATTGATTTATGTCTTCAATATACTGGTGATTCTACTCCTTTGGAGCCATAACCTGCTGATTACGTTCCCGGACCAAATCTCCCATTATTAATCTATCTCGCAATCCTACCAGCTTCTTGAGTTACCCCCCAACCAGGCAGCCCATTTCCCAATAATTTTTCCTTCCATTCCCGAAGTTGAACTCAGACGCTATTCTTGATGGCTTCCACATTCGGCTGCAGCCTAACCCGGTTTACATAATTGATAGTCTCAGTATAATAAGCTTCACTCTCAAGGGAAGTGCTAGCTCCGCAAGCATGGCATAAGGCGCTTGGCTTTTACCCCTAATTCATCCGGCCAAGAAATAGTTTGCTGACTGATTCAACCCGGGCTCTATTGCCTACTGACAAGCAGGCCCCCAGACGGCATCCATATAATATAATCAAGTTTACATCAAGACTCTTAAATAATGTCTCTTTCAAGGACCGCTTGTGAGATCCGCGACTCCAAAGACTTAGTTAACATGGAATATAGCGTTTCTTCCCACCGCTTATACGCTTGTCCAAGCATAACGCCTAATTTGTGCATCTTGATTCAAATTCTAACCCTGCATTTGTAATGTGCTAATGGCTCTATATGCTGATTTTGCAAAACAAAGCCATCCACTCCGTCTCCGGCAATCATTACTTTGTCTTTGCTAAATTAATCGCCATTAACTTCTCATTGCAAAATAGTCAAGATTATCAAGCAGCCCCCTCAAAACCTTGCTTTGTAGAGGAGATCAAACGACATCATCAAAGATAAAGCAAATAAATTGATTAAGTGGAAGCCCAA
Organism: Isoetes taiwanensis; assembly: GCA_021234155.1. Taxonomy (NCBI): domain Eukaryota; kingdom Viridiplantae; phylum Streptophyta; class Lycopodiopsida; order Isoetales; family Isoetaceae; genus Isoetes; species Isoetes taiwanensis. Next base: position 1,225,552 of record JAJEKV010000101.1, read on the forward strand.
CCTATGCCATGTAGACATCTCTCATTTCATCCAACTATCCACCATCAATATAAATCCAATAATGCCTGAGACAAGGGTTGTTTTGTCTCACTCCTATTGTGCTATGAATGTCTATGCCCATTCTATTTGTCAATTCTTTACAATGACTTCGTGATAATTCTCGGACATACGCCACTCTTAAACCAAAAGGGACCCCAATGCTACCCATCCTTTCTCCTAAATTCCTTCGAGGTACCGTGGTCGAAGGCTTTCGAGAAATCTATGAATGCCGCGTACAGTGGCACTCCCGCTTTGCATTTTCACAGAGAATTCTAAGCACCAACGTGATGGGTCAAGAGTGCAAAGTGGTCCTTCCCCGAACCCTCGCTTGGAACACACACCCGCGCATCGCTTGCTTCAGCCTAATAACTTATCTTTTGTCTCCAAAAAGAGTACAAATCTTGTGAACGATTCCCTATTAGAATCGCGTTTCAGAATTTGAGATCCTGGCGCACGCCCCTCTACCTCTTGAATATCGGATGTACCGCTTCCATCGCTTAAAGACCTTTTGCATCAATGCAAAGATTCAAAGAAATATGTTAGCATGCCCAAAGCCTGCTCGCCACCCATTTAAAATAATTCAACTCCAACTCGTTTCGCTTTGCCATTTGACATTTTCTCAGTAGCCAAAAGATATTCCACATCCTTTTTAATCAAAAAATATGGGTTTAGGTGCATGTGGTGGAAGATCTGCATGTTCTAGATATACCTAAAATATCCACCCACCGAGAGCGCAGCAAGGGTTTTGCCCTTAGGGCAATTCAAAATACACAATAAAGAGGGGAGTAGAAAGTTATCATAAACTCAAATGTTTTGCTAAAACTGCCAAAATGCCCCTAGTTTTGTAGTGCTTATTTGAAAATGACCGTAACTCTTTTGCAATGATCCAATGGGAAATATGTAGCATGGGCCAACAGGGGTTTTCTTTTGTGTTTTTGTGGCGCTTTTCACTAAGATTTTCCTATGATTTCGCGGATGTATTCAAAATGGATGTACTAATGCGACATCTAGAGTGCGTGCACCATTTCCTCGGTTTCATTGATTTTAGCCTCCCTTTTTTTCAATGGTCAACAACCAATGGCTCACAACAAAAGCCCTTTTTGTGCGTGATGCATAATGGTCAACAAACCAATGGCCTACAAATAAAGCCCCTCTTTTTGTGTGTGTGTGGTGCATAATGGGCGCATGTAGTGCGGCTTCCCAATCGCATAACACATTTCCGATCATAACTTTTGATCCGTAGCCTGCTTCGTATGATTTTATTATGCTTGGAAAGCTCTCTCCGAGATCTTTTGATAGCTGCGATGGTATGAAGATTTTTGGTTAAGTTATCTATGCTAAAACAGCAATTTTCGCCGGGTTTGCAGGGCTTTCACATCCTACCACCGATTAATACTACGTGATTGCGCTTATTGAATATTGTTTTACGCCTATTCCGAATGGCTTGCAAAATTGCTATGCATTTTTAGATTTTGGGGCGCTTATTAAGCAAATTCCAAGGTTTAGATCCTGTGCTACCAAGCGTAAAGTTTTCCACTTTAGCTTCTCACCACAAGAATCCATGGAGGCCAAAGGTCAAGTAAATTCCAGCTTGAAAAAATGTTTGTGTATGGGTATGCAAACTTTTATGACTTTCAAAATAATGGGATCAACCGCTTCATCTTATGGTAACTTTACTTATGTTCTATTTGTTTTATTTTTGTGATGAAATTCAAAAGCTAGCTGTGTGATGAAAGCCTCAAATGAATTTCTAGTTTTTTCAGTTTGAATTCTAAAATTTTAGTCACCTAAGGCCCCAAGGCCCCCGGCGTACCTTTTGTCGACAAATTATTAATTCAACATATGTGGTTTAATTTCCTCTCTAACACATAGCCATCTGTACATATAGAAGAACTATTGACATATAACTGTCATTATATTATTATTACTATCATTAATTATTGTTCAACATATTTACCAGGTCTCTGCCCCTCTCTTTGGTGTGTATATCTCACCTGGGTGACGGCGGCAAATGGTAGAGCCCTTATAATTGTATTTTGCACGCATTTTAATCAACACCATATAGTATTATGCTTGAAATCTTATAGTATTTTGCTAATCTTGCTATATAGTATAGCAAATTTTGTAATTTGCATGTACCCCACAAACGAGGAACTTACGCATGTAGATTAAGGAATAAGGTAATGCGCTCATCCAACAACTCCTTGTCTCTGAGTCACCCCCGTGTGAATATGCATCCAAACCAAAGGGGTTTAAGGGGATTTTTAATTTAAAATGTTGGACCCAAATGGTTGTGTTAATTAATGTCACTGGTAGCGTGTGTTGGTTGTTAGCTGCCAATGGTTGTTGGGTAAAGTTGCTGGTTGGTGTGTTAGGGATTTAATTTTTATATGTTGGATGTTAATGCCTACAATGGAATATGTTGTTATTCTAAACAAGATAATGAGATCTTTCCAATAAAGCTAAGATCAATTCAATCGGAGTCCTCAAGTCACAAGTTATGGTTTTTTAATACACAAGAAAGTTATAAAGAATTAGGAGGATTTAGAAACCATATAAGTTAAATTTCTTTTCAGACTCAATCTGCCGATTTTAGTTTTTGTGAAAAGATCTCATCCTCCCTCTACAATATAATATATCTGTAAAGGACACATTCAGATTTAGATGGTCCTAAAAGTTATGGTCATTTGCTTAAAAATAGCCGCAAAACCAAGGGCGCTGCACCTGAAGGCTATATAAGATAGATAGGCAAGGAAGGAGAAACTCGCATTTAAAAAGTTAACTTCTCCTAAGTATAATTCTGGGTTTCAGCAGGAAACTATGAAGCAAAAAGCTTGGGTTCTCAACTTGGAAAAATATATGAAGAGTTCTATGGTTCTGAGAATTTTTTCTATATCAAAAATTTGATTTTTTTTTTTCTTGATTTTAACAGGTAGGCGCTTAGTGTCTCTTCTAATTTGTTGCCTTACTGATAAATAGATAAATATATTTTTAATCGCCCACAAAACTCCAACTCGCCACGACGAATCTATAGCATAGTGCGTGGGCGGCCTTAATTTGAACTCTAGGCCCATGTAAGATGCAAATATGGCGGGCCCAATGGGAGGTAGATACGTGGCTAGGTTATATAAACCTACAAAAGTGCGGGCGTGAGGAGGCGTGCGTCAAGAAGCTTAAGGTTAGAATGCGCAGAGAAGGGTTTGTATGAAAACGTCGGGCCGATCAAGACGGAGGCAGCTATAGATCCGAAGGAGTACACTCTTACTCAGTTGTGTTGTTGCATGTCTGATCCACGGTGGACGATTTTGTGGCAGGGCCCATGAAGTAATGCATTCTTTTCTCCTGATGATGAACAGAAAGAGTTCAAGAACATGACACACCTAACAAGCTGGCTGTGGTAGCGCTCTACTACGACTGCCTCTATGGACATGGTCCAGGACCCAAGACGCCCCATTTCGAGCTTTGGGTTTGAGGCTTGACGAAAGCGGTCATAGCAACCTTTCGTTGGTCTGCTTCAAGGTATGTTTTGGTGGCCATGAACTGCCCAATTCAGGAGTTCCTGGAGGCGTTTGAAGCTCGGAGGCTGGTGCGAGTTGATCGAGGTAAAATTCTCTGCCCATCCAGCAGAACTTAGGTGACTACTATACCTCCTGCCTAGAATAACAAGAAGTTCTTCGACAGTCTTGGCACCTGCTGGGCCCGTATGCCCAGGCTCGCGATCAGAGATGCAAGGTGTGCATAAAGAAACTACGCTAATCACTGTGCATGCAGCAAGGTGTGGTATTGCCTCTAAGGAACACCAGAAAAGAAGATTGGAAGGAAACAAGAGTGTAGTGCTAAAGAAGTTGTGTTGTTTTACAATAATAATAGCTTTCAAGAAGCAGGCCATCTGCACTCGAAGCATCTAAACCGACTTAGTAACTTAGAATACAATAAGCACTTTTTGTTTTCATGCCTTTGTCAGCAAACGACTGCCTTAGCATTTACCAATTAACATATATTACAGGTCTTCTGAACCAGCTTAGAGCGGGTCAACTAGTATTTCTCAGCTATTAGTCTCTCATGTAACTCTCAGTCCTTTCTGTCTATTCCATTTGACTGCAGAATGTATGTTGTTACTTAGGCCTGGTTCTTAGCAAGTGCTTCTGTGGGGCAAAAATTAGCCCTGATCCCATTCATCTCTAATCAAGCTTATCCTTTCAGCCTTTATGGACCTTTACATAGGTATAGAGACGTGTCCAGGAAACTAGTCCTGCTGAGATCTAAAATTTGGATGAAACCATTGCTGGAGGGATTTGATATTCAATGGCAACTCATGCTTACAGTTGTAGTTATATCTAAGCTTCTAGTTCAACACTGTCCGCTCTGTCTATTTCCTGTCATCTACTGATTGGATTTATGTCACTACAAGTCATTCTCCTATCATCTGATAATATTTCAGGTTGAATGTTGATTAAACATGCATGACATGTATTGACAGAGATGCTGATATACAGTTTAAGGGTAATTAAGCACATGAAGGAGGACGAAAGCAGACAAAGCCTTCGGCTAGTTAGGTTGAGTTTGATTTGTGCTGGATTTTATGTCAAATTGTGCAACCAAGCATTTCTTTTGTGATATGCAAATGCCTGCATAACTTGAATCTGTCTTGCATGAAATAACTTGACTGCCTCTGTCATGGAAACCTTGGATTAGAATAAGCAAGATGCCAAAAGCTAGAAAGGTGTCACATTTGGCACCGGGCACGGTTTCTTAATTGGTCTTTGTCTTTGTCCTCCTGATGATCATCAGATTGTGCTCTTCTATAGCTGTTGAAAATGAATGATGCTACTTCTTCGGCTTAGTTCTACAATGATGGCAGGTTTTTTGGACAAAAAGAGGTGGCTTTTAAATCCATTTATCTCCAATTAAACTTCCCTTTACATAGGCATGTTATATAATCGTTGAATCCTATAATCGTTGAATCCTCTCACTCATAGATGCTGGGAATATTCTCCAGCATATTCCCTCTCCATCATCCCAACTGGCCCACTGAAAAATAAGATGGGTGAAACCCCTTTTCCATCACAATTCCCTATGATTTAGGACAATGGTCCCCTAAGTCAATGATTTCTAAGACATTGACTTCCTGCAATTGCTTCACTCAAATTTAAACAGATTACATTCAACTCCAAGAAGGAAAGATGCAACATGCCATTCATTAATATGACGCCTACTCATAATCGACCAATCTATAATAAAACCATGAAATACATTGCATAGCCATGCAAAATTTCATGCCACATTGAAGAGCGCTTAAAGCAACAGAAGAAACATAGGACTTGAACTCCCAATCGGGGCCAAATCGCACCAGATGCTTCACTCACTTCAGAATAGAGCAATTTTCCATAATTCCACACCCTCATTCCTCTCCAAATGCTCGAACACATGGAATGATTCCCGCTTCTAATATAAATCTGGCATTATTACGAGTGGGCTAGCATGACAACTTGTAGAGGCGTAACTCAATAAAAGGCATAAAAACCTCCATGTTGCCGTGACATCAAACCCCGCAGGCTTCCAAAGAATCGCAAACTCGAATCCAAGAACCATCAACAAAACAAAACTCCGACTAAATCGGCAAGGCATGGCCTGGTTAAGCGTTTAATGACTTTTGTACTGCTGGTATACATCTCCTGAATCTCAAGAACTCCTCGCCATTTGCTTCTCGTGATCAAAGACTACGTAATATCAACCTTCGAAGCATCTTCGGGATCCGCCTCTTCAAGGAACCCCTTCAGGCCGCCATGGTGGCTAAGCACCGGTAAGATGAAAGCCACGCCAGAAGGCCGCTAAGGCCATGTCGCCCGCCTCACGCATACCGCCAGAAGAACTCCCCACCATGGCCACTTCCGCCTCGGCCGCGACTAAACCGCCATTTAACCCTACCTTCCAAAGAAAGAAACCCTGGGATAGTGCTCCAATGATAAGAAAGCCCGCCCATAAAAAAAGGAAGACTATGGAATTCCCAAACCCCATATGCTTCTACATCAAGATTCTAGCCTGATTTCAATGCACTACGCCCTCCAACCTTACTAAGCTAAATCTTTGTAATAAACTACCCTTGCAACATTTTGGAAACTTATTAGAGCCTATAATAATGGCATGTTATTAGGATTTAATGGATGAAGAATCCTGACCACTTTCTTTTATTGTTCATTTTGTATTATTAATTTTTATGAGACGGAATCTTCAACATCAAAGGTCACTGCTTTTTTGACGCTTAATTCTCCTCGCATGAACCAATGGTACGAAAATCACCCCAGCCAACACTCACAAGAGCAAATTAATAGACGCTGCACTATAGCCTCGTGACTATTTCATGCAAACTACCACCATAGCTCGTGATATAGCCCGCCACTTGGTCACAACTACCCGTCAAGCCCTGAATCCAACTTGTAAGACCAAGGCTACAGGCTGCAAATGTCCAAGCAAAATCAATGAATACAATCTAAGTGGGCGTGGATCTACTATAATACAAAACAAAGATAGATTCGAAAGCATTTATTTAGCGCCAGTGCATTCGTAAGATTTTGAAACTGCACTAATAAAAATGACGACTGCGGGTATTCCCTACCATAGCCACTTACCCATTCCTTTATCCGATTCAAGTCCGCCATCTCTTCGAAGGAAAAAGCCTTACATGTACCAAACGCTTATTGATTCATTCTAAAACACTTTGCCTGCATCGTAGCCTTCATTGCTAGAAATTTTAGAAAATGGGTGGCCGTGGATAGACCGAGAGTATTTTGGCATGGTCTGGCCACATCAATGCATGGTTTTTTCTATGCCCTGGTTGGACTTCAATGGAAGCCTCCCAATTTTCCTCGCGGGAAACCTCCCTCTACTTTCTGGAAACCTCCCAACTTTCCCTAGAAACTCTCCCCCTCATCTCGTGAAACCTCCCACTCTTTCCGAAACCTCCTCAACTTCTTCGGTAGACCCATCTTTTCCATCTAAAACCTCCCCTAACTTTCCAGACTTGGGAGATTTCCATTTTGGAAAATAGGGGAGGCTTACTCCTCAACTTTCCCTCGAAATTTCCAACTTTCCCTGAAAACTAAGGTTTCCCAATAAGAAAACAAAGGAGATTTCCTACTTGATGGAACTTCCTTTGAATTCTTCGTGGAGGACATTGTACTTAAAGGTAGCTCATAAACAAAGGACTTCTTTAAAATAAAAACCTTTACTCAGGGCAAATAAAGCATGGCAAGCACCCCTTCTCAAAGACCCCCTAAAGCAGTTTCTTTTTTCCCTTTTTTTTTCCCTCCCCGCTTTTTTTTTCACTCATGCTTCATTACCCTAAAATCCTTTGGCGACATTTTCTCAAGGTGGGAGTTTGACCTATGATTTCATGCTATGATTTGGAGGCCAGAGCTATGATCTTTTGCTGCCAATGAATCATCGCATGCATCATAATCACAAGGCTCGCCCATGTCACAATGGGTACAAACCCCAGAGGTTTTATTTGAAGATCTACTGCCTCATGAAGAAACTACAAGTCAGCCACCAGCACAAGAGGTAAAACCTGCCCTTGCCATCCTCCCGGGATTTTTCTGTTTAGTCTTTAGCTAAGAAAGACTGAAGATTCAAGACTTATTTGTTTTGTTCTTTTTTAATTTGAATCACTTAATTTTTCCTTCATGTTGTTTTGCGTGATGAGGAAAGCTTACACAAACTCAAATAGCTTGTAGAATATCGGGTTTGTGCAATGAGGGCAAAGGATCCAAGCTCTATAACATGTGGGCGATTGCACCTGTGGGTGATTTCTGATGCTTTGGACTACCTGGCGAAGAAAGACAACAAGATAAAAGTATCAAAGAATTAGGCCAGAGTTTGAACATCGTCTTTCCCAAAGGATTTAATTAATGGTTTATCAAGATGGTTTGAAAACAATGAGGCTGCAGAACCATTTTTGCCCGTGTATTCGCTTGGCAAGATAATTAGAAGAGCCGAATCGAACAAGTAAATATTTGTTGATTAATGCCCTTTTGCTTTTGAAAGAATTGGAGACAAATAGGAACAAAAGGCATAAAATGCATCGTACAGACACTACTTTGGAGGAATATTAATATGGGTGTCTCTTTATTTAGAAGTCAATATTTTAGCTTTGAAGATTCCATCAAGTCTCAAAAGAAAGAAATCAGTTATGTTGAAATTGAGAAAATTAGAAATGAGGGCTTGCTTGCAGTTTTGATGAGGCCTTGAAACTCGCTTCAAGAGTACAAAATTGTTAAACGGATATTCAGCTTATGGCTGAAGACTTTCCATGAGGAAATTGGTATTAAGCTTTGTGATGATGAATCTAAGCTAGTTTGTCTTTTGCTCACAATTTTGAAAAGGAAAAAAACAGTTGACAAATGCAGGGCCAATGGAGTATAGTTATCGTGTTTGAACAATTTTGCGTTTAACGCTGGATTTTTCTCTCAATACAAAGAGAAGGCTAAACATTTGCAAAGACCTACTGGAGCACTATGCTAGCGTTAAGCATTAGACCGAGTTCTCGTAAGTTGACGTTGATTAATCTTGTTTCGTCATTAAGTATGTGGTTTGAATTCAATCCTGCATTATACATTTTAGTGTTGAATTGTAAAATGTACACAAGTATCATTTGTTTTGTTTCCAAGTTTGTATGGAGAACCTTCTTTGTGAAGTAGTTTGCAAGAGTGAAGTGCCCATGCACTATATGTTGAGCTTGGTTACCTCAATTCCTTACCTACCAACAAGTGTAAGGAAGAATTTGTTAACGCTCATGAAGATGATGAAGACATGGAGGAAGCATCAAGTCTCCGAACCTAACTTTTGTGAAGGTGAAGAGCGATGTACAGCTGGGTCTATGACATCACCCAAGAAAGGTTAGTATGTAGATAAATGTCTTTATTAATTGCGGTTTATAAATCTTACAGCCTTGTGTTTTTTGGTATTCTTAAGAGGAAAAGGGAAGGAGAAGAAACATGCTAATATTGTGCCAAATTGTTTCTTCAAGGATCAAATGGTGTCCGTGGATTTCGAGTAAATGAACCTGTACCAATAGTAATAGAATCCTTACCAATTGCGTGCGAAGAAGGTGGACAAAAGAAACTCTAATGTTCAGAAGGCAGACCTAGGAAATGGAATGCACGTGAGCATATACCGCTAGTTTCTCGTGAGTGCATATACTAGTTATAAAATAATGTCATTCATGTTTGTATTTTTAACTTACTTACCTTCAGATAAGCCAAGAGTACAAAAGAAGGCTGGACCAAAAGGTAAGCGGCCGAGAGGTTACCAAGAAAAATGTGGGAGAATACACCAAAGGATTCTTTGAAGAACCTACAAAGGATGCTCCCTCGGTATACATGTGCTACATTTCATTTCAAAAGAATGATGTGTTACTAAATTGCGTATACTAATTATCATTTTTTACATTTGTTAGATGATACTTTACAACCAGCCGTCCTTCAACTCTAGCCAAACATTGCAAATTTGTGGTTTGAACCAAGAAAGCATCTACAATTTGCTATACAACCTTCAATTGTTGATGCCCCTCAGAATCGGCAGCACCTTTTGAAGCCCCTCAGAATCGCAAAGACCTTCCAAGCCCTGTGAAGCTCCAGCACCTCTAGTTCCAAACCTTTTGAAGCCCTCAGAATCGCTGAAAGACCTCTAGTTCCAGCACCTTTTATTTCAAAGACATGGCGGAAGCTATGTTCCTATAGTGCGTGCTCCTTCATTTGAATCTCCTCATGTTCCTCTCAAGTTGTAATACCATTACTTGAACCCCTTCAGCTCAAGCACCTCCAATTCCATCTCACTGCTCCTCGCCCAAGTTGCGATCTTCAATTCCATCTGCTGCTTTGCAAAGATGTTGATGCTCGTGATGATGGCGTTGATGAAGAAGCCATGACAATCGAACAGTTTGTAAAACATAAGAAGATCTCTTACACTTGTTTGTAACTTATTGATATTTGCAACTTGCCGGGTTTGTAACTTTGTATGTTAATTCAGTTTCATGTTACTATTATGCAGAGTGAAGATCCCTTTTCAAAATGACACGAACTACAATGTTTATTTTGTACAGATGAATGTCCAAACCATTGACACGATGTCAATGTTTTGCACGGCTTATTTTGTAAAGGCAAAGAATTGGACCTCTCCAATGTAAATGCCTTTCAAATGAATGAAAATTTATGGTTGTCAAACCTAGAGCATTTTTTTGCATGAATATGTGGTTTGCGATTCTTTTATGAAAATGTGGTTTGCAAATAAAAGTTAATTGCATCAAGCTTTGAGAGCTAGCTTAAAACTTTACACAAACACAAACACAAAGAAGACAATAGAAGCAGACAACTTATTGTCCAATACAAAAACACAAGTTATTGAACTCAAATAATACAAGTTATTGAACTCAAAAACAAGTTATTGAACTCAAATAATACAAGTTATTGAACTCGAAATAATACAAGTTATTGAACACAAGTTATTGAACACAAGTCAAAAACACAAGTTATTGAACTCAATAGAAAACACAAGTTATTTACTTCATGAAATGATGAAGAAACCTTAAACATTAACTACCAACACACTTAAACATTATTATACAAGTGATCAAAGATGATAGGAAATAATGGACTTGTTTACTTGTAAAATTTCATTACTTAAACACTTGTTCAATTCATACAAATTGTCCATACAAAAAACTTGTATATCAAGCACCCAACAAGAAAACAATAGAAAAAGACACTTGATCAACCAGATTCACTTGATATTAAAACACTTTGAATTTTGTTGACAATATGGTTACAATGGTTGAACCAATGGTTACAATATGGTTCTCATACTACCGATGGAAGAAAAATGTCGAAACAACATATGAACAAAGTTACATGCCAAGTTTACAAGGTCAATTACATGCCCAAGTTTACAAAGGTTGTTACATGCCCAAGTTTACAATGTTATATTAACATTTATGCATGGATTCACTTCACCGCATCAATCCTCCTCTCTTCAAATTTGGTGACGAGTGCCTCGGATGAGGGAGGAGGCAAATACCAATAATCTGCCTCATGTACACGCCGAGAGGTGCAATACACCTTCTCACATGTGCATCCTGCGAATTCAACCTTTTGCACAAACTACAAAGGTGTGTATAGCAAGTTACATCGTGCATATTGTCTAACACTCACATACTTACCATCTCCGGCGAACGCCAGATATCGACTGATAAGACAACCTCTCCCTTCTCCTGAACTTAGAGCCCCAATAGTCCTTAAATGCATTTGGACAATGTGTTTAGGTTCGAAAAATTTGATTATCCGGTAAATCCACATTCTCATCATTTTTCCTCGTGATTCACAACAAAGTTATCACCTACTTCAACCATTTCTCGCTTTTCCATTGATTGTCCCCCTCATACCGTACATGGTGGACGGGGTGATTCCCTGCTCAAAACCATAGGAATGTGGTTGATATGAATAATCTCAACCGAGATGCATGTCTACATTTTAGACTCATAATTCTTCCAACAAAATCTGCAAAAGCATGATGATAGATGCCTATGTGCCATTTCGGGCTTGGCCTGTTTTGGCAAGAAGGGCCTAATTGTGTGAATCTTTTTTTTACCTTGCTAAAAGTATCACATTCATATGGCAAAACTGCTCACATCACCCAACTTAACAAGCGAAGAACCTAAAATAAACGGTTGCAGGTGTGGAAGAAATAATTTCAATATTAAATGACTCAACACTATGGAACAAAACTAATACCTTTGTATGTTGCGTCCTTTGAAGTTTGTTTCAGCCCTTTGAAGTTTGTTTGTGTTTCTGAAATAGGAATTGAGAAAGTTGACAACATCTTCAGAATTCCTTAAGTGTCAGGTCCTTTTTAAGCATTTCACTAAATAATATTCTTTTGACACACTCCAGCCCCGCCATGCTCCCCTTTACCATGTGATGTGGCAAAAAGTTCCACTTGCAACTTAATCCCCTTGAGCTTGTAGAATCTTCCAAGAAGTAGAAAGCTCTAGAAGATTTGAACTGCGGCACATCCATTCGGACTTGAGAACACGGTTTTGCCAAATTAACTCCCGCTCAACAAAAAACTCGTGATGGTTTTGCAAACAATCTTTGGACAAATAAAACTCATGTTTCTTATCGTCCCATATATAGAAATGTGTCTCTTTCACTATTTTCACATCACCAATCTTAATGTGTGGGATTTCAGATTCTTGGGCATAATACGTAAGTGATATGAACTAGGATGGAACATTGGTCATTATGCCAATGCATACTTTGGATTTCTGTTGAACTTTGAAGGAGAAATTCTCGGAAAAATCTATAAATGGAAACCACAGTACCTTTTGGAAATGTTTAAAGACAATTTTTAAATTGTTACGCTTGCCACCTAAATTTGTGTAATTATGTGGAATGCTTTGCTTCATGCCAGATTCAGCATGAGACATGAATTCTTTCAATGTTGTTGTTTTGTAGACTAGCCTCATGATATCCTTGGTCTTCTCTTTGATGGAGCCATCCTTTCCCACATTCCTTTTTATTGTCTCTTTAAACTGGAGTAGCCTCGGATTCATAGTTTGATTTTAGTTTAAATAAGTTACATGTCATTTCAAATATTGAATACAAGTGCAAAACAATGTACATACCTTCTCAAAGTTCTTCCAATCGATTGTCAGAATAGCGCTCTTCTCCCTTGACATCTTTTGAATTTTCTTATTCCACATGAGAGCTGCAATCAAGTTATAGACAATTTGCTTTGTGCCAAAGATCCTCATCCGCCTTAGAACATATCACAGGTTGACCTCCATAATTCACTAACACTATTGAAAGTCTTCTCCTTTGCTTCACAAAGATCTCCAGCACCACAAATTGAACACTTGCACTTACAATTTGTTCCATGTGTGTTCATATGTCCTCATGGACGCTACCAATGTGGCATGACGTTAAAATACTATCTATCTATCTATCTATCTATCTATCTATCTATCTATCTATCTTCTAATTCTATTCAATGCCTGTCTCACAAATTCCATCTTCATGTGATAAATGCACATGCATGTTTCACGATCTTTTAGTCTCCTAACAAACAAAGGTTTCAAGCACTCAAACCTTCTCAAACCTACTTTGATGTCAGGATTCTGTTTCTGAAACTTTTTGTAGAAGACAACCTGCACGTCAAGCCAACACAAAAAAACTTTTATAACATTTACACTTCAGCAAATATGTCTGATCTTCAAATGTGGCAGTAAATTGACAATTCTAGGAACTTCTAAACTAACATCAAAGTTCACTAACCTGAGATTCTTCCAAAAAGTGGATGGGATGCAACCTATATGGCTTGAAATTTCTTGACTCCTTCAGAGGTTCTCTAAGCTTCACAACTTGTTTCTTGTTGGGAGATACTCTTGTGTTACAAACCCAGTAACTATATATCTTCTCTCGATCTTTAAAAGAGAGCTTGTCACTTCTATCCTTTCTCTTAAACATGAACCAGGGCCCACCAATTGTATTTGCTTTCCTCTTGTCCAAAGCAGCATACACAGTCCTTCTCTTTATGTTTAAAGTCTTTTGCAACTCCGGACTTATTGCTAGCATTATTAACAGCCATTACAAGAGTAGATGACCTCGCTTGTGTCATATCCCGGTTCCTTCTTAGCTTGTTAGTTTGAAGGCGCTCTTCACATTATCAACAACTTGCCTAGCGCAAACAATTCCTTGTGTCCCATTATGCCAATTTCAAGCAATCCCCCGACCTGTTCTTGCCAATATTTCATCCCTATCATCTTGAAATAAATTCTTGCATACACTATGAATATTATCCGGAATACCTTTTTGCCAACTTTTGTTTGGTTCGAGTGGCTATCTGTGAGGACTGGATGCGATTCAAGTGCTAATCTTCTGCTCTTCTTTTCCTCTCGCATCCTTCTTTTTGGCGAGACATTATTTTCTGCAAAATTTTGTATTTGGTGAGATACATTTGCATTTCACTTGAATACATGGACCTTGATTATGGCCAAGCAGGACTTTTTTTTGCATGGCGTGAGGACTTTCTTTTTGCAATTCAGGAAACTACATGATCACAAGGAAGAATCAAGGTCGCTCTCCTAAAATTGAAAATTCTTTTCCAACCACAACACTCGATGCCCCAAATTCTTGTAACAAGATTTCGTACATCGCCTTCAAGATCGAATCCAGCTCTTTTGCTATAAGTTAGGATCTGAATACCCAAACTTTGCTTGAAATTGAACATCCAGCTCAACCAAATCCATCGATTTCTTGAAAAAAAGAAGGAAAGATAATACAAACAAATGCAAACTGGAATTTGGAGGGATAGCCACATTTTGGGAAGAGATTCTTGGCGGGCTACCGATCTCTCCTTAATTTGCTCGAGTTTTTTCGCGCTCGATGCTGTTCTTCGTTAATGGACCCTAAAATTAGGAAAAAAGGCATAAAAGCACCCCCCAAGCACCCTATGTCGGCGACAAAAAAATTGCCCCCCAATATTGTGCTTAGACCCATATATTTAAGCGAAAGTAAACAAGAGATTAAAACATTAAAGAATCATCATATTCAAGAGAGCATAAGGTTGAAGAACCTTGCAAGTAATTTCCACATGAGGCGCTTCCATGTTGCCCAAAGTTGATACTGATGCTCTTTCTGATTGCTCATAAAACTATGGCCTGATTAAACTGAATCAATTCTTGCTACTGACTCCACGTATGTAGCTCCATGACAAGACACCTAAACTTGTTGGCCACCATCTCACCTTGCTTAGTAAAATAAGCATATCCCCATTGCTCAAATATCAGAACATTTCTATAACTTTCATCGAAATGTCTTGAATCATTCAGGCTGAAATGTCTTACCTGATGGTCCAATGGAACAACAAATGCCCCCCAGATAAAAGCCCTCATCACTCTAACATAAAAGCCTGTTTATAGAAGATATTATAAGCCCAGCCTGCGCTAACGCTAACGCTTGGAGCAATTGGGCCTTTTTGGAGCAATTGCTTGCTTCAGAGCCTTCAATCCGGTCCGGCAAAGGCAGGGCCTCCAATTTCGCGCTTCAGAAAAGGAACTCCAAAAGCCCCAAATCTCATGTACGAAATCAGAAGCCCCAAATCTCATATACGAAATCAGGGGCAATCCAATCTGCCCGTTCATATTAAATTCTGGCATTTATGAGGAGTATTTATGAGGAGTGGATCTCGTCGATCAAAAAATTTTAATCCAAGTGGAAACCTCCCCAATTTTCCTATATGGAAACCTCCCCAGCAAGGTTTTCATATAGGAAAATTGGGGAGGTTTCCAATCTTGGGAGTCTAACCAAATTTGGGCGTAGATAATTTGATCGACTACATCATGTCCATGATATCTGGCTTTCTAATTCTGGCCGAATCGTATCCCCTTCTTTGACCATTCACACAAAAACCTCTTTGCAAATTAACTCTTGATATTAAGCACCTCTCAATCTCGGTATTTATATGAAACAAAGTACAATACTCCCCAATAATCATATGCCCAACGAATGCGTGAATACCCTCCAGTAATACACAAATGATTGTGCAAAGTTTATTGTAGAGAGGAAGCTAGACTAGTAGAATTGCTGGGATTTAAACTATGGATATAATCATCGTTGGTGGGATTGGTTATATTGTCTAATTTGGAGCGTAAGTCCTGCTTACAATTCTAGTTGTATTATGTCTCTGCTTACAACTTTTATTATATCTAAACCTCTGAAGTTCAGAACTCTAGTTATGTTCAGGCTCGTGTGTCAGAGGCATCATCGTGTGCTTATAAAGATAGGTGAGAATTATACATTGTATAATCTTTACTCTTGATTAATAAAACTTTTTTTTTGTCCTTCCAAAGAAAAAAGAAAAAAAAACTTCTAGTTACATTAGATGTGGTTGTTTATGAAAGTCCGGTGTTTTTTGGGTTTTTTATTGAAATCAATATAACTAAATGTTGAAATTGTGGCCATTCGTAGATGACATATAAATTAATGACATATAAATCATTGCCGCTTGTTCGTAACATATAAATCATATTTAGAGAGGGGGGGGAGGGGGAGGGGGTATTATTCTTTTTACAGGTCTGGTCTATGAGACGTCCAAAAAAACAGTTTTAAAATCGAACACATTTTCTTGTGATAACCCCTAGTAATCAAGAGGCTCATCCTCAAGCTCTCCCTCTTCCTCATCACTCATAATATCTTTGGATATCTTTACAACCGTTTCTCGGACGCTGCCAATGTGGCATGACGTAAAAGTAATATCTATCTATCTATCTCATTTGCAACACATCCATTAGAAAACTTGCAACTCTAGTTGCTGGCAAGCAAAAAAAGGAAATAATATCTACCCTTTTAATCCCAATCCCGTATAGCTGATAAGCTGGACACCATAATATTACATGTTCCTCATCTTCAACCTTGTTTGCTCCACATACCCTGCATATCCTATGCTCATGCGCTATTTTCATCCACCTCCCAACCTCAACACTGAGGTGATGCGTATTCAACCTCATCATACTGATAACATGTCTTTTCTTAATTGATTTGTTCTCATTTAGATAGTTCATCTCTTGTAGTGCAGGATTCATCTTTGCCCTGTGATGCAGCATCTTTATGCCTGGCCTAGAGCACGCTCGTGAAGTTACTATCTCTTTTGCAGCTGCCAATGCAAAGAACTCACATAAAGAAATATCTATAGGGATACCTGCCACTCTCCTCGGAATTTGGTATGCAGGATAGTAGAGGATAAGGTGTGCCTCATCCTCAAGAACGTCAGCTCCACATGCTTTACATGTATGCATATTTCGGGAAAAATTCCCCCACCTACCAACCTCCATACCCAAGTGATGTGAGCTTAACCGTAGCCTGTATAATAGATGTCTTTTAAAACAAGACAACTTATCCGATAAATGTGGTGCTTCATCAAGGGCCGGATTAATCTCCCTTTTGTAGAAAACTATTTTTGTGCCTGCATCATGCCATGATTTTTCCCTTTTATGCGCATAGACCCATTCCTGTAGCTCATCTTCATCTAATAGCATATCTTTCAAAAACATCCCCCATTTGCCCAACCATTTAGTCACATCGTTATACCATCTTTGAGCTACTTTGTATCATTGCAAGCTTTGACAATCTATCAGATCCATGTCATGGATTTTTTGCATATAATTAAGCATCAGGAATAGTACTTCAGCTTCTAACACCTCCATGCCTACTTCAGCTAATATCGGAGTTTGCATTTTCACCGCCAATTTCTTCAAAATAAACTTTTTTGGGATTTTTTCAACTCTCTTCCACATCTTTTGGGGAGGGAGGGAGGGAGGGAAGGAGGGAGAGAGAGGGAGAAATTTGTTAATATTTCATGTTATAATAGTTAATAAATTGCTCTAAGGATCACAGTGGTTGTATGCAGAATTGATAGCTGAGCCTTGAAGAATAGATCATGATGGTCTATGATTGTAGCCTAGGTTTATATTAACTAGGTTACATATATTTTTGGCTCAAGGGTATGATTATGGATTATTTGCTCGAAGGCCTTATATGGAGGGAATCTTCATATTTAGAATATTGAGGACAGTCAAATAGGTTCGAGCCAAAACAAATATGAACTTTAGGTTGGCCATTCGGCCGGATGCAGCAGAGGTCGATCCGGCTATGAGGCCGGATCATGAACTATATATTAAGTAGTATTGATTGTAATAGTTTGAGCTGGTGATAAGATTGAATCAAGATCATTGTGGCTCTCAGGGAAATAATAGTCATTGTTGCTACAGTATTTAAGTCATTCTCTTTGAATAATGTTTACTATAGCATTGGTCATGGTTTAATATTAGCCTTCAATACATTACAAGATAAGTTATTGAAGTGCTATTATAACTTGGGATTTGATTAAGTTCTTGAATACTCTATAGACGAAATTTTTCATTGGTATCAGAGCCAGGTTTCCTAAAATGTCTACAAGGTTTGGTGCTAACCTTTTGAACTCTATAGAGGTATTCAAGGGAGAAGGAGGCTTTCAAATATGGAAACAGAGCATTAGACAAATTCTGAATTTAAAAACTTATGGTATTTAATGGATCCAAATGCTATCGGACGTCCTCTTACTATATTGAATGCAGGAAGAATTAGTGGAGGGGAACCAGCTCTACCACTAGTGAAGGATCCACTGTAGGTGGAGGAAATGCTGTAGGAAGTACTGACATTTTCATCTGAATCAGATGGAGTTGAATCCATTGAATGCACTTATCTTCCTCATCCTCTTCCAAGTTGAACTCTAGCCCCATCATGCGAGTGATAATAAGCTGTAACTTGCATGAACAAAGGATGCTCAAGGAGCTCTGAATGAAGATGGAGAAAACAAATAAGTTCAAGTATCTATCAGACAAATGTGTGTTCACGAAGGTTTCCCTTCAAATTCAAAACGTTAACGTGCTCCTTACGCTAAGAGGACACCATTTAATGCATGTTGTCATACAATCTTGCATATGTGCCACAAGATCTTACACACGTGCCTAGACGACTCCATTTTATTTTACAAAATGGAAACCTTATAAAGTTTGGCAAATTAAAACTACAGACATTAGGAGAAACCTAATGTAGTATCAAGGGAAACTTAATGTAGTTTCTTTGGAAATCTAATGTAGTTTGAGTTTCTTTGGAAACCTAATGCAGTTTCAAATTCAAAATGTTGGCGTGCTCCTCACGCTAAAAGGCACCATTAATGCATTTGGGAACACAATCTTCCATAAGATCTTACACATGTGGGTAGATTATATTTTGTCATACAATCTTGCAAATGTGCCACAAGATCTTACACACGTGCCTAGACTCTTTCATTTTATTTTAAAAAGCGGAAACCTTATAGAGTTTTCCCAAAAATAAACTACGTATAGTTTCCATATCAGAAACCTTACAAGGTTTTCACGAGAGGAAACCTAAAGTAGTATTCATGGAAACTTAATACGGTTTCAATGGAAACTTGTTTCCATGAAACTACATCAAGTTTCCATTGAAACCACATTAAGTTTCAATAAGAAACCTTATGAGGTTTCCAGTGAACTCCAACCCAAATCAGGAGTAGAAAAAACCATCGGAGTAAATTGGTGATGATGATGATGACAATACTGAGGTTCTATATGCTGGAATATAAAGCTAAGAGGAATAATTATGCTAATAACAAAAAGAAGGTAGGGCCATATTTTATTTGTGATAATTATGGTCACATCAAGGCTGACTGTTCCAAGGCAGGAAATGTGACAGAAAAGAGGTTGTTTGCTATAATTGTGAAGGTAAAAGCCACTTGGCAGCAAATTGTTCGAGCCCAAAAGGACAATGGACAAAAGGAAAAAATAAAGAAAAGTTTGCAGGAAACAAGAAAGGGCACGATAACAGGGGAAGAGGAGCTGCAAGGGAAAATCCAACATTAAATCTTACAGAAGAAAATTGGGCTGAGGAGGATGAGCAAGATGAAGACTAAAAAGTAAGATTTCATGAAGTGCTTTTTTTAAAGAAAGATAGATATGACAAAAACTTTATAATAATAGATTTTGGAGCTGAAAAAACAGTAGCTGCCTCTTTGAGCATTCTTATAGCAAAAAAGGGAGGACATGTTCAACTTGGAAATGGTGATCTGCAGGACATAGAAGCTGTTGGCATGATTGAATTGCTTGATTTAGAAGGGAAGAAAGTGCAGTTGGAAAATGTACTGTGTGTGCCAGACTAGTGAGAAATCTGATATCAGTTTCTCAACTAGTAGACCTAGGCTATAAAGTACTATTTGAAAAATTACAATGTAAGGTCTTTCTCAATAATAAAGTTAAGTTTCTTGGGAAAAGAGTTGGGAATTTGTTTGGTTTGGATAAAGATCATTTTTTACCTAGTATCAATTATGTTGGATCCTCTACAATCAAAACTTGGCATCAAAGGATATGTCACGTAAACTCAAAAAATATTGAGCTATTAGCAAAGAAGGAAGCTATCAACTGAAAATAATGGTGAGGAATCACAATGTGCAGGTTGCATTCTGGAAAAACACAGTAGACTACCATTCAGGAAGTCACCCAAGAGAGCCAACGGCATTTTGGATTTGGTTCACACAGATTTGTGTGGACCATTAAATGTGACAAGCTTCACAGAAAAAAGGTATTTCATGACTTTAATTGATGATTTTAGCAGGAAAACCAATGTCTACTGTCTAAGACAAAGGATGCAGCATTTGAGACCTTCAAACATTATGTAAGTGAAATGGAAGTAGAAACAGGAAGAAGAGTCAAATGTTCAAGGTCTGATAGGGGAGGAGAATTCATTTCAAAAAAATTACGCATTACTGCAGGAATAAAGGCATCAAAAGACAACTCACATGTAGATATTCTCCCCAACAGAATGGAGTTGCAGAAAGGGAAAATAGGACCAACTTGAATGCAGTAAGAAGCATGCTAAAATTCTCAGGTCTGCCTAATTTCCTTTGGGATGAAGCAGTCTAGACTACTGTGCATGTCCAAAATATTTTGCCCTCTTTGAGCACCCAAGGCACTGTACCCGAGATGTTATGGTCTAGAAAAGCACCCTCATACGAAAATTTAAAAGCATATGGATGCTTAGCCTTTGTGCATATACCAGATGAGCTTCGGAAAAAGCTTGATGATAAATCTCTTATAACACACATGGTAGGTTATGATACTCAGTCCAAGGCCTACATGTTGTTTGATCCTAGAGAAGGATCATAATAAGCAGAGATATCATATTTGATGAGAATCAATTTACAAAGTCCTGCAAAGACTAAATGCAGGTGATACGATTGCAGTAAGTAAAAGCACTCAAAGTCTTTCATGTGCTGATGAACATTGTCATTCCCTCCAATCTTGGCGAGGGCCATTGCACGACGAGTTCTATCATGTAATGGAATACTCTTTGCAGAAGTTGATGGCTTTCTTTTTGTAGGATTTTCTATGAACGCATTCATAGTATCAACATCATCTACTTCCAATGACAACATGACCTCAAAATCTATATACTACTTCGAGCTCACTTCATTCTCAATTTCTTCCTAACAAAACACAAGCAAACTAAATTAAGACGTCGATTCAAGTACATGAGGTTGATTCGAGTACACTGTTTAAGACGTATTTTATAAGCTATTAAACAAGTATTATCTTACCAACTCCTATTGTCGACAGAAATTAATAAATTTTATAATCTTTTTTTTGCTGCAATCCAATATGCAGTCTGTAGAGCTGTGCATCCAATAGACATGCTCGTTACTTTGTTAGCATGAACCAGCATATCTAAAGCAAAAAAGGATATAACAACTAGTTTAGAATGCTCAACATATTAAGGCAATGAAAATGATGTGATTAGCATAGGCCGAAAACCAAAGGGTTATAACTTGGAATGAGTGAATGAGCACACTCAGACTATCAGTCGTTCAATAGTAATATATTATTTCTTCTTCTCTTAAGAAAAGAACAATACATTAGAGAATTTTGTACTCGTGAGAAACATCAAGGAATTTGGAAGAAATCATGTGAGTAGTTGTGATAAGTATAAAGGGTTATGTAAGGATACTTGATAATGTCCTTTGTGGCAATGTGTAGATGCCCGGTAAATTCGATTGTCATGACACCTCATATTTGTGGTGTTATTTTGCTACATATTCTAAACGAGGTGCACCCTGGACTACTACAGTCGTCGGATCTGTCAATCCTACGGCCCAGACTGTATGTTGGAGCCTCTGGACACCTCTCGTTTCGATTATGCTCAATTATGATTGGGGACGCCTATGATTTGAAGATGTCAAATACGAGTTTGCCTAAGGTTTTGATGGTATATCGAGCCTCTATACAGTTTCGCTTGAATACGCCTATGATTTGAAGATGTCAACTACGAGTTTGCCTAAGGTTTTGATGGTATATCAAGCCTCTATACAGTTTCGCTTGAGTTTTTAGATATGAAATACGGGGATTCGAACCTCTACCAAAATAACTTAATGTCCTAATAAGACTACTTTAACCAATCTAACCAGTGAGCTAATATGATTATTTTTTATCTTAAATCTATGTTTTTTTTTATAATAGCCCATTGAATTGTTTTAGGGATATGGTCTATGGTTTCAAGAATTATATCTATATCAAATCCCCCTGGAACCCCCTGTTATTTTGCTACATATTCTAAACGAGGTGCACCCTGGACTACCCGTCGGATCATCAATCCCTGGCCCGCATCGTATGTTGGAGCCTCTGGACACCTCTCGTTTCGATTATGCTCAATTATGATTGGGGACGCCTATGATTTGAAGATGTCAAATACGAGTTTGCCTAAGGTTTTGATGGTATATCGAGCCTCTATACAGTTTCGCTTGAATACGCCTATGATTTGAAGATGTCAACTACGAGTTTGCCTAAGGTTTTGATGGTATATCAAGCCTCTATACAATTTCGCTTGAGTTTTTAGATATGAAATACGGGGATTCGAACCTCTACCAAAATAACTTAATGTCCTAATAAGACTACTTTAACCAATCTAACCAGTGAGCTAATGTGATTATTTTTTATCTTCAATCTATGTTTTTTTTTATAATAGCCCATTGAATTGTTTTAGGGATATGGTCTATGG
The DNA here is from genome assembly GCA_021234155.1 of Isoetes taiwanensis. Lineage (NCBI taxonomy): Eukaryota > Viridiplantae > Streptophyta > Lycopodiopsida > Isoetales > Isoetaceae > Isoetes > Isoetes taiwanensis. Next base: position 1,248,246 of record JAJEKV010000101.1, read on the forward strand.
TTTCAAGAATTATATCTATATCAAATCCCCCTGGAACCCCCTGTTATTTTGCTACATATTGGAGAGGTGATGCAAGCTTGTAAGTACAAATTAGAATGTGCTATAGTCTGAGCTATGAACAAGATGTGACATAGATGAATTACGTAGCGCGAACTGGTCTACAGAAGGAATTGAATGGGTGTAAGGTGAAACATGACTTTATCTTATTTGTTACATTTGATGTATAGATGAATCTGCCTTTTGGCCACTACTACATGACAATATGATATGCCTGATCACGCATGTGTCATCTGTTGTGAGTTCTTTCTCTTAGGTTAAGCTTAGTCTTATAAATGTTCACAACTATGCTTGCCCTTTGGCCAATGTTTTGCTCAAAATTTTCAGCATGTAAGTCTTGGGCAATCCAGTCCTAAATTGGGTCGACCAACTTCCATGCTGGTCGAAATGAGTGGAATAAGACTTGCTGATTCCTGCAAACCAAAAACCTCTTCAAGCGCCTTCGGATTTGATCATTTGTAAGAGAAAAAAACTGGCCTCAAAATCCATGGTAACACATTTACTATACAGTTTGGGTGGGTGAATCTGTAGTAATTATAAGGTAAACTAAAGAATAAAATGCAAGAGCATTCAATGCAAAAGTAACAACGAAAGATTAAAATTAACTTTATCTCCTATTGTATACTGACATTGCACCTTTACTCGTGTTTAAGATATCAAATAGTTGTAACAGCCGATGGTTATTTCATTCACATTCTAAGATACCCATTTGACGATCATCATGCAATGGATTTAGGTCAGAGCTTCATGACTATGGTATGCGACAAAGTATTGTAATGGGATTGAGTAATCTTTATTCTGTAGATGGAGAAATACTAATAAACAATGCCAAGCTTCTAATGACAAGAGAATCCTGTAAGTAGCCGAGGGACATAATAATTGCTAGTAGAGGGGTCGGATGAATGTGGGGCCCATGCCTTTAGATTCCTCTTTTTGAGAACTTTTCAATGATTGGTGATTTGGCATCGTTTCATCGCAATTGGAGCCAATGTGGTTGCATTTTATTGAGTTGCTTCAAGATTGTTAGTCATTAGCAGAGCATCTATAATGAGCAAGAAAGACAGTTTTCATGTCTTTCTAACTTTGTTTCACTGACTTTTATTGGCCATGATTCATCATATGGAGCTCCTCACATCATGGTAGAAAAGAGCAAAATTTGATACAATATAAATCTAACTATACAATATTTCAAATATACTATAAGAAGTATTTTGCACTACAACAACTTTGCACTCACTAAAATAGCAAACAAATGCCTCTACACAGTCCTTATATAACAAGGGACTTGTATATATATAAAAATATGCTCGAAGTTTTAATGGGAAACAGAATAGAATAGTGCTGCCACAATTTGGCAGCATAGAAGAGCAATTGACATTTCTCATTGATGGCTAACAATTTGCTGAAATATGTGCATATACCAAGTCTGCATCCTCAAGACAATTCAAACAACCTCAAGTTGAAGAACCAAGCAAGGACTCTCATTTGAAGTATTGCAAAGAAGGGTTGAAGGTCAAAATGTAGTGCAAGGTCAACATAAGGAAGTTCTATGGCAAGATCAAGATTGGAAGACCCCCTAAGAAGTAAGATATTCATTCAAGTTCTTTGGCATGATCTATACCTTGAGGAACTCCTTGACTCCAATTGCATCCTTTTACTCACCATTATTCAAATTCAAAATGGCTTAATCTATCTCCTAGTCAAGAACAACACACACTCCATCACACATCCACTATTTCCCTAAATCCTTGTTGAAATTGGCATATTAATGGCCAATAGGGCACACTCTCTCTCTAAAGCAAAAGGGAGGGAGAAAAACACATTCCCATGACAAAGTCACTTGGGCAAAATTTGGTCTAAGCATTATTAAGATTTCGTGCCAAAAGTGCATATAATTATGCCACATCACCATCCACCTCACCAAAAATGCCACCTCACCATACATGCCATCTACCATAACCATTTTGTTTTCCATCTCACACAAGTTGTTGACTAGGAGAAAAGATTTTTGCCATGTCACCATGCCATGTCATCATCCACCCCACCAAAAGTTAGCCACCTCATCACACATCATATTCCTTCTTTCACACATCATATTCCTTCTTTCATCTCACAAAGTTTTGACTAGAGGAAAATTCTGCCAAGTCACCATATGCCAAGTCATCACATGCCACGTCACCTTTGGTTGCTTACACATACCCTACACTTACCACGTGTCCAAACTCCAAGATCATACCATTTAAAAAGAAAAATATGTGCGAGCAATTATTTCCTATGAACCCTTTGCCTAGGTATGATTTCATCCAATCCCCATGCGCCACGTTGCCCTGGGATTATTTTTCGAAGAAGGCCTGTGGGATATTGTTCCTTCGCGAAAATTCTTTGACCTAAAAAGGTCAGGCCAAGATCCGACCTCTCCGGTGGATCTGACCTGATAATCATGAGCTTGAACATCTTTTTTGTATCCTTATGCTTCAAGAAACATCACAACACATATAAGCCAAAACCAAACAACCTCAGATGCCAAGAATGTGCCGGAAATAAGAAAATAAAAGGGGGATACGTTCTGAAACAAGGTGTCGGCTTCTATGCGAAATTCTGACGTCTGAGCTACTCTATGTACCAGATTTGGAAGTATTTAGCGAAGAATGGCCTGCCTTGCATGAAGTTTATTTGAATTTAATGCAAAAAACCTGATTGTTTACCTTCTTATGATTATTTTGGATCCTGTGCCCAAGACTGTGAGCTTGGGAATTGATCTTTACCTTCTATGTTAAATCCGACCTTGGTAAGTACTATTGTTATTTAGCAGTGTGAATTCTTATTCCTTTATGCTAAAAATCCATAAAACACAGAAAATAGAGGTTATTAGCAATACATGAGTTAGTTTTCTTGCACCATAGGGTCTTTATAATAAGTACCATCCCAAAAATCATTAAAACATATCTCTAGAACCCATCTGTCTGTTCATTCTTGAATCAAGAATTGTATTAGCTGATAAACAATTTTTCCCCACAAAAATGGCTGCAAATTGCTTTTGTGATACATATGCCCTTAGTCTGCAGAGTCATTAGAAGTTAAATCAATTGTCAAAACTAAAAAAAGTGCTCGATCTCAAGAATTGGCAAAAGCTCTCGAGTTGGGATATTGACTCAAAATTGACTTGGTCAGTAAGCTCAATTCCATAGAGAAGCCTAAGGAATCTGCAAATAGGCCTTGGTATACTAATCAATCATATTGTCTAGAAGCTTTGTGGATTGGAATTGTAGAAAAACTCTCAAAGATTGTTCCAGGGCAAGTTTTTGCTGTGATTGGTTTTTTTCTGTTTAGGGAAACTGATCTATTCGAGTTCTTGAGCATAGTATTTGCAGAATTCTCTACAGAGTGGTTGCCTATAGCAACCTGGAGGTCCTATACCCTTGAGGTTGACGGTTTTGTCCAGGAAAACCTTCAACATTTTGGAGGTCCTACCGAGATCCCACCTGGATCTTGGGGAACTCATGGCTCCTAGAAAGAATATTGAAGCAAGCTGAACAGGTACACACCGAACCACCGAGAGAATATAGGAATGTCTCTGAAAGGGGGAATGGATCTACTAGTCAAAGCAACACGGGTGTGCAATACTTTGAACTTAATATGCCCTGTTCCTCCACCAACTTTTTGATCCAAGTGTCAATGCTAACAATTTTCTCAAGAATTTTGAGGAATACTATCCGAGTATGGCCACAAGAAGGGAGGTAAGTTCTCGGGAATTCAAGAAATGCTTCAAAAATGAGGAGGTAAGAGCTTGTTTGGATTATGTGATCAGCATTGAGGGGGTAAGCATTTGGGAAGAAATTGAGAAGCAATTCTTAGAAAGGTTTGGTAAGGCTATAGAACCACAAGATTTAGTCTTTGAATTACAGTCTTTCAGTATTAGACTTGGGGAAACCGTGCATCAATATGTAGAAAGATTTCATGCTTATCTAATTAAGTGCCAAGTCAATCAAGTTCCAAATCACACTTTGCATCTGGTAGCCTGTTTCATAAAGGGATTGAGCAGCAGACCCAGAGTTTACAGGAAAATGTATAAGCTGCAAAAACAGGAGGGGTTTGATACTATACACAAGGTCTTTACCAAGGCTATTGAAATTGCAAACCTGTTTTCTTATTTGCCTGATGACTTACATATCTCTAATGACCCTTTCTTTCCAGATTATGAGCAAGAATATGGAGGCCCTGGCCCTATACCTGGTATGCTGTTCAAAAAGAGAAGAAGAAACCAAGGATGGAAGAGGTAAATGCTCCTGAATCCGATGTGAGAGCAGAGATCACCAAGGTTTCTGAAGCCTGCTTGAAGTTACTAGGCAATTGCAAGAAATGAAGACCACAAGGCCAGAAAGGAAAACCTACCCTCCTTGTGCACATTGTTTTAGGGACACTCATTCTTCAGACTATTGTTGGTACAGGCCTTGTACTAAATGTGGTAAGAGGGGACATTTTGGTAAGGAATGCCCATTTTGTGCTTTCTGCAAATCCATTGGCCATTATGAAGACAGGTGTAGTGTGAAGGAGTATTTTGCAAGACAGGAAGCATCAAAAAAATCTGACTCAAACATGTCAAACAACCCTACTCCAGACTCAAAACCTTCTTCAACAAAGATGGGTTTTTTTGATCGATTGATGTCAATTAGGTTTATGGGGAAATCGAGAAAAAAAGGAGGAGATTATGGCAAGACACACTCGGGCTATCACGAACATATAAGGAAGAGGAAGTTGTTCAAGGAAGAATGGAACCAAAAATACTGAAAGAAAAACAAAGAGAAGACAATCAGGCTATACCTATTCCTCCTCACCAAAGGTATGTAAGAAAAGAAAGAGAGGTAGATGAATTTGATTCATTGATGAAGAATGCAAAGGTGAGTGTAGACTTGCTTACTTTGTTAAGAATTGCACCATCCTATAGGGAAAAAGTCTTAAGTCTAACCAAGGAAGATCATGTGAATTTGACACAAGAAGAACAGTGGCTTTTACAAACCATATATCAATGAACAAATCTTTGGTACAAAATGAATATGATCCGGGGAGCTTTCACTTGTCTTTTACGCAAAACTTGGCAAGCAAACTTTATCCAAGGTATTGCTAGATGGAGGGTCTCCTTTGAATGTCATGCCTCATCACATAATGAAGTATTGTGGCTTAGAAATAGATAAAAAAGCACCCATGGTACTTAAGTCCTTTTCCAACTCGAGAATCAATCCTATAGGCATCCTGAGTAATGTATTAATTGATGTGGAAGGCATTATTGTTGCTGCTAACTTTGTTGTGGTAGCTTTTGAAGGTGTCGATGATAAAGCAGATATATATGATTTACTCTTAGGTAGGAGATGGCTTTCTACAGTGGATACAAGACCTATTTGGTCCAAAGGAGAATGTACCATATCAGATGGCAAGAAAACTGTAACCTTGCTTAACAAGCTGGGAGAATTTGAATCCTTAAACTTTATTGAAGAAGACATGCTTGCATCAAACCTTTTTGGTGAATATGAGTTATCTCTTGCTGTTTCCAACATAAGGACAGGGTCATTGACCAAGGTTAGCATCCCTTCACAAGAAAATTTTGCTTTCTTATGGTTTGATGGTGGAATATCCAAAAATTAAATATAGCCTCTTCTGCACGCTATCTTGAAAAATAAAAAGAAAATAAGTTGGCTAAGGTAGGAAGGATTTATCCTAATACTACCTCGAATATGAAAGCCATTATAGCAGGTCTTCAAGAAGCCAAACATATTGGTATAACTGACATAGTGATATTTGGAGATTCCCCTTGCAGGCAAATTTTAGGAGAATATCAGGCCAAGCAAGAAGATATGATAGCCCTCAGGGATCAAGCATTAACAGAGCTCACTGATTTCAACAGCTGGGAACTCAACCATGTTGCAAGGGACCTCAATAGTGAAGCCGATGCTCTTTGCAAGTGTGTTACTTGAGCACTTAGCAGAGGGAGCAATAAAAGAAGATGAATTAGAAGAAGAGGACTTGAAGCAGTTACATCCCATTCTGGTAATCAATGCAAGTGAAGAAAAAAAGGTGAGTGAAGTAAAAATAGTAAAAGAAGGCCAAGAAAGAATTTTGTATCTTGGAGATCTATTCAGGAAGGAAGATGAACATCAGGTAACTCAACTCTTTGATGAATAGAAGGATGTTTTTGCTTGGGATTATAAAGAACTGATAGGAGTGGATAGGAAAGTCTGTGAGTTCGAAATTAGGATAAAAGAAAATGAGAAGCATGTTATGCAGAAACTAAGAAGAATAAATGTTGCACTTCTGGAATTAATAAAGGAAGAGTTGTACAGAATGAAAGATGCTGGGCTCATAACAGAAATAATAAACCCTGAATGGTTGTCATGTATTGTACCAGTTGAGAAAAAGAACAAAGCAATAAGGATATGCATAGATTATAGAGATCTAAATAAGGCTACTATTAAGGATTGCTATCCCTTACCCTTTCTAGAACAGGTTCTACATGATGTGGCAGGTAAGGAAATATACTCCTTCCTAGATGGATTCTCTGGTTTTAACCAAATCAGCATCAAAGAAGAAGACCAGCCTAAGACAGCATTCATCACACCTTGGGGAACATTTGCCATGAAAAGGATGCCCTTTGGTCTCATGAATGCTCTAGCTACATTCCAAAGAGCCATGGATACTATATTTAAAGAAATGCCATCATATTTGTTCAGGGTTTTTTTAGATGATTTATGCTTAGGTACTTCATTTGATAAACACTTGGACTATTTGACTAAACTCTTTGCTATAATGCGAGGAAAAGGGGGTAAGTTTGAACCCTAAGAAATGTATGTTTCTATGTTCAAAAGGAGATTTGTTGGGGCATGAGATATCCACCAAGGGCATTCAAGTGGCTGAAAGCAAGATAGAAGCACTAAAGAGACTCACTCCACCAAAGACTATCAAACAGGTGAAAAGCTTCTTAGGTATGACAAGTTTTCTCGGAATGTATGTACCACATTTTTCCCATACAGATTAGCCCTATTACAAATCGACAAAGATAGGGAAATGTACAAAGCAAGAGAGTAAGCACATTAGGGTTGAGTGGATTTGAACCTTGTCAAGAGGCATTTGACAAAATAATTGAGGCTATCTGTGAGTCCACCTTGTTAAAACCTCGAGATCCTATGAAATCTTTCCAAGCTTACATTAGTATAACAAAAAAGGCTATAGGGTAGCTCATTTACAAAGCAATATGGTTGTCATGTTTGCTAGTAAAGTGCAGTGGAATCTGAAGTTAGGTACTCTAGGCTTGAAAAGAGTGCAACTGCTCTTATATTCCTCATAGATAGACAAGGACACCTTTTTGGAAAGAATAGTGAGGTACAAGTTCTAATGAGACAAAATCCTATGGCTTTGCTTTTTGCAAAAAACAACACAAAGTCAAAATCTACGAATGGGCATGCAAAGTGCGGACCTATAATATCAATGTAAAGGTGATTAAAACCATTGAGGACCCGATTGCATACCTTCCCTACATTTTCTTTGAACATGAGGACCAAGATGGTTTGGAAGAAGATGGAATTGACAATGAAACTAACTTTACGATCTCTTGTGTAGAAAAACAGATTAGCAAGAGGAAATAAAGAGGTACCTAGAATTTGGTGAACAACCCCCAAGGCTTGAGCACCCCCAACGAAGAGGAGGTTCGGGGAGAAATGCAGTAAATTTAGACTCATTAACAATGTTTTATGCAGGGCAGACAAAGAAGGAGTATTGATGAGATGTGTCAGCAAGGAAGAAGCGAAATTGGTTATTGAAGCGTGTCATGATGGGATATGTGGGGGACATTATGCAGCATATACTACAGCCAAGAAGATTTTAAGGTCTGGGTACTACTGGCCTTCTTTGTTTAATAATATGATCAAAAGTTGCCACAAGTGTCAAATATTTGGCAAAAGGATCCTGCAGCCAGCTCCCCTCACATCTATTACATCCGCAGGACCATTCCAAGTTTGGGGTTTAGACTTTATTGGCCCTATAGATCCACCTTCATCTGCTCAACATGAATATGTGCTTGGTGCAACAGACTACTTCACAAAATGGGTTGAAGCAATGCCACTCAGGCAGGCTAATGCCATGACCACAACAAGATTTCTGCATGAAAACATATGTGCCAGGTTTGGTATTCCTTTTAAGTTAATATCTGATAGAGGCAGCCAATTCATCAATGAAGTCATTGCCACATTATTAGCCACATTGAAGATCAAACATGTTAAGAGTTCTGCTTATTATCCCCAAGGCAATGGCCAAGCTGAATCCACAAACAAAGTACCAAATCAGTTCTGCAAAAGACCATAAGCATAACCAAAAGATATTGGCATGTTAAACTTCATGATGCATTATGGGCCTATAGAACCACTATTAAAACAGCTACCAAGCATACACCTTTCAGTTTGGTTTATGGCATAGAATCCATTGTACCAATAGAGCTTGAGCTGCCATCCTTGAGACTAGCACACAAAATAAATATGGAAATGGAGGAAGCCCTCAAAGATAGGTTTGTCAGGTTGATGCAACTAGAGGAACACATGATTGAGGCTGAGAATGCAATATTATTGAAGAAAGGTAAGGATATAGCTGCCTTTAAGGCAACTCACAAATTGCAAGGTACTCTAAAGAATGGTGAGTTGGTGTTAAAATGGAACAAGGCAAGGGAAAAAGTGTCAAGCAAATTTGAAAATCTTTGGGAAGGGCCCTTTGAGGTGATTGGTGTAGCAGGCAAAGATTCCTATTGGCTAAGGTCACTGATTGATGGAAATGAGTTGCTTAATCCCATTAACATTTTGCATCTGAAAAGGTATTGGCAACAACATGTTGCCCTGTCTCTCTTTGAGTAAGTTGAAATCGTGCTCAGTAAGTAGGTTACAGTAGATTTTGAGTTTAACTGTTTTTTTATGCAGTAAGTAGGTTACAGTAGTTTTGAATTTTAGGTGGTTAACCTTGTATTTGCCTTATCTATTTGATTTAGTGATTCACTAAGAGGTCTACAAGTTGCAGGTAGATGCAGGAAATTCCAGGGGACAATATTACCATGCTAATGAATACTTGGTTCCATGCAGATGCACCAGCAAGTCCATCCTCATTCTTCACAAGTTGGCCATTTTCATTCAGGCCTGTATTCTTTCACACCATTCAAAATTCCTAAGGTTGCCTATCACCTTCACATCAAAAGGGCAACTTAATGAGAGCTCAAGAGCTTCTAATGATTCATTTGTCATGCAGGTGCATCAGCAATTCCATCTCCACCCTTCATTTATTGACCATACCCACACAAACCTACACTAGCTTTCATACCATTCCTAATTCCTAAGGTTGCCTATCATCACCTTCACATTAAAAGGGCAACTTAATGAGAGCTCAAGTGCTTTTAATGATTTATTTGTCATGCAGGTGCATCAGCAATTCCACCTTCACCCTCCATTTGTTGACCATATCCACACAAGCCTGCTCTATTTTTCATTTCCAAGTCCTGAAGGTTGCCTATCACCTTTCCATACAAGGCAACTCACTTAAATGATTGCTTTTCGAGACCGTAAGAATTGGCGGATCGGTCACATTTCCTTTTTAGCATGATGTTTGCCATAATTTGGCAAACATAGAAGAGCAATTGACATTTCTCATTGATGGCTAACAATTTGCTGAAATATGTGCATATACCAAGTCTGCATCCTCAAGACAATTCAAGCAACCTCAAGTTGAAGAACCAAGCAAGGACTCTCATTTGAAGTATTGCAAAGAAGGGTTGAAGGTCAAAATGTAGTGCAAGGTCAACATAAGGAAGCTCTATGGCAAGGTCAAGATTGGAAGACCCCCTAAGAAGTAAGATATTCATTCAAGTTCTTTTTTTTTTTGAAGGCAAGGTTTTTTATATTTTATAAATAAAGGTGGTCCAAAGACCTTATTACAAGACTCCTCAAGAGCCAGATAGGAAGAATTATATCAGTCAGTAGAACACATAAAACATCACATAACAAAATATCAAGTACTTAGGTTGGAACCCCCTCGACCTCTTCTTTGCTCTAAGTACTATGTGGGGCACTGCTGGTTCCCATCAGTACTAGAACAGTGACCACAACCTCTTCCCCAGCAGCAAATACTATGGAAGAAGGTTCCTTGCTTTTCCACTGTTATTTTGCTTCTGCTCCTGTCCACGTGCTTCTACTAGGCCTCCAAAAAGGACTGCTCAAAGATATGACATTTTAAGCACAACACTCCCGAAGGTCATCCTAGCCAATAATGTTATGCAACAGCTGGAATTTGCTAAAATGAGCCTGCATTCCCATGAAGATCCTCTCCTGGGATGTAGCAAGCCTTAGGCTAACTCAAATTCAGGGCTCAAAAGTAGCCCACATGCATCCAACTCTATGGTCTTGTCGGCCCATATAAGTCAAGTATTCACATATTAGAACCCTCCGATTTCTAAATGTGTATTGAGCCCATCACACTTCAAGTTTGGTTAGGATTTCCTCGAGCATTCTCACTCATTTGGGACGGGGAGATCACGACAACTACTCCAAATCCAGATCCTAAAGATACTAGTTCCTTTACCGGGCATGGGTTAAAAAGGCGAGAACAAAGAGGCTGTTTCTTAGTAGTACAATGAGGTTTAGGCGCCATAGTTTCTGCACTATCTCACGAAAATAGTTTAAGCCCCCATCTGGAAACAATAAAGCAAAACCGGACAATCCCCACGAAAGATGTTCTTGCAATCTTGCCGGACATGTTACCTTAGCATAAGCACGTCAAACATAATCTCAAGCCCGACCCACGGATGCTTGGCTTAATAAATCTGTAGCTAGACAAAATCTTTAGCTAACATACTTCACTAAAGTAGCTTAAAACGATTCAGAAGATAGAAAGAAAGAAACAAGACTGCAAACCAGCCATAGACAAGATTCGATCCTCAAGTAGGCCCCTTACGCACATGCTTAGAGAGAAGAAACTTGATGTAGCAAAGGGATTTAGATAAATGGCAAGTTCCAAGAGATACAACACATAAGCCCTCGAAACTCCTCTCGAAAATAGCATGGATTCGGACATTTCAAGAACTTGTTCCCAAAACCGAGGTTGGAGATCTCTATTTCTGAAGAACCGGGCTATAAAAATAAAGAGACTAACAGGCCTTCTTCATATCCGGCCAAGACAACTTTGGCAGTGAGTGCAGTCATAACCAAAACTGGAGCGGCCTTCCAACCAAATTTGAAAGGCGACACGATATCCAAAAAGACCAAGCAGCTCAAAGACTGAAAAATCGCCATTAGGGCTTACCATAGTAGGCATGATCGAGTCCGAAATGAATCCCAGGCGGGGTGCATATGCGTGAGGGGCTACAGAAGAAGCTCCACACACCACTCCTTATCCGCAGCCTGAACCATGCCAGCTCCGTCCAGAGCTCATCCAGCAGCATCTTGGGAAGGATCTGCAAGAGCAACAGGGTCGGGCCTCCCGGCGCCGGCCCTAAAGAAATTTCTGTGCCCTAGCCGCCATCGCCGGCTCGTTGTCGGCAAGTGGTCATCACACTCACCATTTGGCATGATCTATACCTTGAGGAACTCCTTGACTCCAATTGCCTCCTTTTACTCACCATTATTCAAATCCAAAATGGCTTAACCTATCTCCTAGTCAAGAACAACACACACTCCATCACACATCCACTATTTCCCTAAATCCTTGTTGAAATTGGCATATTAATGGCCAATAGGGCACACTCTCTCTCTAAAGCAAAAAGGAGGGAGAAAAACACTCATTCCCATTACAAAGTCACTTGGGCAAAATTTGGTCTAAGCATTATTAAGATTTCGTGCCAAAAGTGCGTATAATTATGCCACATCACCATCCACCTCACCAAAAATGCCACCTCACCATACATGTCATCTAACATTTTGTTTTCCATCTCACACAAGTTGTTGACTAGGAAAAAAGATTTTTGCCATGTCACCATGCCATGTCATCATCCACCCCACCAAAAGTTAGCCACCTCATCACACATCATATTCCTTCTTTCATCTCACAAAGTTTTGACTAGAGGAAAATTCTGCCGCCAAGTCACCATATGCCAAGTCATCACATACCCACGTCACCTTTGGTTGCTTACACATACCCTACACTTACCACGTGTCCAAACTCCAAGATCATACCATTTAAAAGAAAAAATATGTGCGAGCAATTATTTCCTATGAACCCTTTGCCTAGGTATGATTTCATCCAATCCCCATGCGCCGCGTTGCCACAGGATTATTTTTCGAAGAAGGCACGTGGGATATTGTTCCTCGCGAAAATTCTTTGACCTAAAAGGTCGGGGCCAAGATCCGACCTCTCAGGTGGATCGACACGATAATCATGAGCTTGAACATCTCCTTTGTATCCTTATGCTTCAAGAAACATCACAACACATATAAGCCAAAACCAAACAACCTCAGATGCCAAGAATGTGCCGGAAATAAGAAAATAAAAGGGGGATACGTTCTGAAACAAGATGTCGGCTTCTATGTGAAATTCTGACGTCTGAGCTACTCTATGTACCGGATTTGGAAGTATTTAGCGAAGAATGGCCTGCCTTGCATGAAGTTTATTTGAATTCAATGCAAAAACACGATTGTTTACCTTCTTATGATTATTTTGGATCCCGTGCCCAAGACTGTGAGCTTGGGAATTGATGTTTACCTTCTATGTGATAATCAAATGAGAGAAAATCCGACCTTGGTAAGTACTATTGTTATTTAGCAGTGTGAATTCTTATTCCTTTATGCTAAAAATCCATAAAACACAGAAAATAGAGGTTATTAGCAATACCTGAGTTAGTTTTCTTGCACCATAGGGTCTTTACAATAAGTACCATCCCAAAAATCATTAAAACATATCTCTAGAACCCATAAATGCATTTCATTCTTGAGCGGCTAAATAATTTTTCCCCACAAAATGGTGGCAAATTGCTTTTTTGTGATACATATGCCCTTAGTGCAGAGTCATTAGAAGTTAAATCAATTGTCAAAACTAAAAAAAGTGCTTTCGATCTCAAGAATTGGCAAAACAAGCTCTCGGGTTGGGATATTGACTCAAAATTGACTTGGTGGTAAAGCTCAATTCCATAGAGAGAAGCCTAAGGAATGCAAATAGGCCTTGGTATACTAATCAAGCATATTGTCTAGAAGCTTTGTGGATTGGAATTGTAGAAAAACTCTCAAAGATTGTTCCAGGGCAAGTTTTTGCTGTGATTGGTTTTTTTCTGTTTAGGGAAAGTGATCTATTCGAGTTCTTGAGCGTAGTATTTGCAGAATTCTCTACAGAGTGGTTGCCTATAGCAACCTGGAGGTCCTATACCCTTGAGGTTGAGGGTTTTGTCCAGGAAAACCTTCAACAAATAGAATAGATTTTTTATTGTCCACAGAGACCAACTGACCTATGAGACCCAAACAAAAAGAGAGCATCAAGCGTATTACTGTCAGGATTAAAAAACCCATGCCCCGAAAGGTTTTCGAGAGAATAACCTTAGCAATAATAAGTATACTGGTACACTGTATAATTATATAGGACAATTCAATACTGTCCCGGAAGACACAATTGAGTCCGTGGTGCCTGGTGCGACATTAATATGGGCATCTTTAGCCCAAAGAATTTACCACGATTTGTTTAATTGTAGGGATGGTATGGAAAATAAATTCCACGTGTCCACATTAGAGGACCAATAGGAGCAGGAAACCATGCCAGGTCTTTTAAAGGCCTTGCAATATTGGCGGGAAATTGGCAGAGAGGTCTGATCCGCCATAGCCATGTCCGGCGCTGCCAAGCCTCCCCGCCATAGCCTCTCCGGCGCATTCAGAAAGCGTTCAGCAAGCACAAGTGGGCAGCAAATCCCTCTTCCCCTGCGGCCTGGAAATACTCGCAGATCCAGTATCTATGGCAAAGGTTCGTCGGTTCAGCCAAAACAGGATCCTCGACCCATCAATGACAAAGCATTTCAGAAGGAATGCATGAGTGACCTTGTCTATTACCTTACTTCTCATGGGTATAACTCTCCGATTTCTTCCAAGCTTCCAACCGGTAAGGAAATCAAGGATATCATAGAGTTTTTGTTTAGACAGTATGATCCTAATATGGTCTTAGGTAAATTAGAGGAAGATGTTCCTGCATTTTTTAAGTCTATTTGTTATCCTTTTCAAATCAGTAAGAGTGCCCTCTATGCCGCCGGAAGTCCTCATTCCTGGCCCGGCCTTCTTGCTGCACTAGCTTGGCTTGTACATTTGTTACGATATGATGAAAGGGCAGCTGAAATAAGGGCTGAATCTGGTGAAGGAGGGCGATTTTTTTATTATATTTGTGCTGGATATCATGAATTCTTGGCTGGAAACGATGAACATGTGGCAAGGCTGGATAATGAGTTTAGGGAAGAGTATCTCCAAGCAATAAATCAGGTTGGCCAACAGAATGAAGAACTCGAAAAGAATGTTGCTGAGTTGCAGGCCAAACTACATAGCATGAATGCTGAACCATCACCGTTGTCGGTGTTGGAAGCAAAGAAAGCAGATTATGTTAGTGACATATCGAAATTCACAAACATGATTAGCACTTTGCAATCTCATAAGGATGCAACCATTAATAAACTTGAGGAAAAGAAGCACGAATTGGTATCACTTAAAGCTGAAACACAGGCTGTTACAGAAGAAAATCAGGCTTTAAAGGAGAGAATCGATGCCCAGGAAATTAGTGTTGCAGGAGTTGAAAAAATGGATAAAGAGAGCCAGATTTTAGATTCCAATATCGAGGCAGTTACAAAAGCAGCCCAGGGTTTTGAGAAGGAGGCATGGAATAATGAGATCCAATCTGCTAAAATGCTACGAGAACTTGAAACAGCCATTAATGGCTACAATGCTGCTTGTGCAAGGTGTGTCTTGTGTTTTAAGTACCCTACCTTTGTGCAATATAACTCTTGTATATGAAACAGTTTCTATTTCTATGTGAACAGGCTGAGATCTTTAGCTGGAGAGACAGAAGATTCTCAAAGTGAGTATGAGATAAGGTTGAACTCAAGAGCTGAGAAACCTGAAGAGATACTTGGAAAGGATGTTAAGGCTATGATAAAGCCTGTCGTAGAAGCTCTAATGGAACAGAGTGAAAAGGCAATCCGAGATGCTAGGGAAGAAATTCTTGTCTTGCAAAAAAAAGTCTATGCTGATGAGGTTGCTCACCAAGCAAAACTTGATCAAGTTACAAATCAGAAAGCCCAAAATAAGAAGGTATATGTTGTACATTTTTTCCTGCATGGAGAACGTGTTTAATTTTAAGGTTTTTCTGGTATTAAGAAATATGGTCCTCTTTGTAGATAGAGACACTCTACAAGGGAAAGAAGGAAAAAGTAGATAAATATATAAAATCAAAGGAAGCTGAGCGTGCAAGACTTGAAGCAGAACTTGCAAATGATGAAGAAACACTGAAGACTGCCTTAAATGAAGCATCTGAACGTTTGAAGGTAATAAAACTATTTTTTGTTGCTTTTGTAGTTCTGTTTTGTCTTATTGACATGCATTGTTTGGGAATGCAGAAGACCAATAAGGAATATGAAGAAACCCTAAGCCGTTGTACAGAAACCATTAGGGAAAAACAAGCTATTATGATGGACGACTTGCAGTTCTTGATTGAGTATAAGGAGAAGATGCAAAGAATTTTTAGTAAAACTGAATTGGTTGCAGATGAAACTGCAAAAATGGCAGCAAGCTCTGTATCGAGTGTTAAATCTTTCTTGCAGCTGGGTTATAGTTCCATAGCCGAAGTTTAAGAGTGTAGTGGCACGTAAATGATATTGCTAGTGCAAACCGAGAAAAGGAAGATGGCAACAGTGTTATCAAATTGTTTCCATGTATATAACACGTACATAGCATAGATCTTGCTATTGTGATAATAATATTTCATACCTATTGAGTTCCTCTGGTGTCTAAAATCCCTGTTTGTGGCAAAAAAGGTGGTCAGCAAAATATGCAAAAGAACCAAGCTAACTAGTGTCCTTATGTTGAGGATATTTTACGTGTAGGGTACCAATTAAAATGCTATTTATTAAAAAAAAAATGAACCACATCAACTTTTCCATTCATTTCCGCCACAACACTCACACTCTTAAAGATTTGAATAACGTCGGCAAACGACAGAGACACGCATTGAAAGCTAAATTATATTCATAACTCGTCAACGTGTGAGCAAAAGTCATGGATTCAAAAATAACGTGGTTCTTGTTGATTGATAGGAGGGTTTTTTAGCAGGATTGCCTAACCCAAGGTGCAATTCTAAACTGTCCACGTGGGCACCCACATCACCCAACCTTCCATGCCCACGTCAGTAAAATTCCTCTTCTTCAAGCATCCGGCCTCCAGCGCTTGGCCTCCAGCACAAAGTAGTTGCGGCTGTTGAACCGTGCAAACCCTACCATAGGGAAAAGCCTTCTGGATGCTCTAGAATCGGAGGGAAAAAACCACAGGGATTAAAAAAATTTCAGGACAATGTCCCGAATCTTGGGCTTTGAGCAGTTGTGCCAACTGTTTTGAGGTATCACTCCGCCTTTTCTCATTGAACTTGGCTTATTCTGTAACTTGGTCCAGCAAATTTTGCTTTTTCTCGGGTTTTCTTGTATACAGAAATGTTGGTGTGGAGGGAATTCTGGCCAAGAAAATTGGCCGACACCGTCCGACGCGCGGAGGCTAATTTTCTGGCCAGAATTCCCGACACACGAACATTGGTGTAATGTGAAAATAGGGTGGGCCAATTTCTGAAAAAAGTTACTGCTTATTCTTTCTCTCTCTTCTTGCTGGCTCCAGCTATGGCATCTCTTTGACGCCAAGGAGTTTGGCTAGGGCGATCGGCTTGTTTCTTACGTCATTTGGAGCGGCTTGGCTGTGGAATCCTGGCTATTCGATTTTCAAGTGGAGCGCCACTCTTTTTTGCCGTTCTTAGAGCATTTTAAGTTGATGGCTACTGTTTCTCGAGTTTCTTGAAGCTTTATAGGTGCAGCTCCTCTGTTTTTCCATAGTTTTATGGTAAGTGGTTGATTTTTCACGCTTTCTTGCTATTCTTGCTTTTATTGCTTCAATTTTTGATATATCAGGGCTTCTAGAGTGCTAGGATGAGTTTCTTGGCCCTGTGGACAAGTTCTTCGAGCTACTTAATGTTGTGGACGAGTTTCTTGGAGCAAAGCAAGCTTATAGCTATGGAGGTAAAAAATAGAGCATGAGGGATCTGCGTCATAGTCGTAACTAGATCTACCACTGCAGCATTTAGTATGGCCTAAGCATTTACTGGGATCTGCTAATACGAGAGATCTGGAGCTTGAAGAGTGGATAGTTTGGCTCAGATTTGAGACCGAAAATGAATTTATGCAGGATATTATAAGAAAGCAAGCAACAATGAGAGGGCTTTTAGACTTCCGAAGCTGAAGTAAGAAAAAAGTGCCCCTTTTTTCTTACTTCAGCTTCGGAAGATAGAAGGATTGTCTCTATCTCCACCTTGTGATTCTATGTAATTCCCTGATAGTTTTATGAATGCAATTGTTATGATTTTATTAATTTTATCTGTGTGAATCTATCTGCGATGAATATCTGGAATGGATTTATTGATTTTTGTCTGATCAAGAAATTTGAACTGAAGAAACACACGCTTAAAAAGAATAAATGATTCATGAAAAATCAAGTTTAAGAATTAGCAATTCCAGGAAAGAATGTCTGCCACGAGGCAGACAGAGATTGGCGGATAGGGCAGAAACTAGCCCACCCTATTTTTACGGTTGAGAGAAATAGGGGAATAACTTATTTTTTTTAGTTTATTTTCTTTCTTGGTTTTACATCTCCAACTCTAGCAATCTTCCTGCTTGCACCGCATAGCTCATGTCCTTCGATAGCTCTTTATTTTCACTAGAACTACATCCTGTTGGCATCATAGTCTTCTTCTTTTTATTTCTTGATTTCGTTGTTGGTCCTGGCCGAAATTCCTGAAGCTCCATAGCTTAAGTTATCTATTTCACAATTCTGATGATTAGGTGCAGTCTATCTGCAAAATTGAAGAAGAAAATTAAGGGAGAATTATCCATTTCCTTATTATGCATAGCCGTTACTCCATTACCATTTGGAAGACTACTTGTCTTCAGGTGCCGACTGATTTGAGGTACTGGTTGATGGCTCTATTTACAGTTATTTTATATACCATATAGAAGTTGCAGCAGGCTTTTGTGCCGATTTTTATTAAAGTTAAGGAATAAATACAATGTTGCCTTCCATTATATGCTTTGGTTCCATGTCGTTGTATGCTTTGGAGAAGCATTATTAAACTCCCATGATATCATCATGGATAGTCTACTATAGCAAAAATATGCAGTTCTCATCTTGTGCAATACACTTCTGGATACCAAACCATATCATCTCCCTTTATATATAGCAAGCAGAACATTAATTAGAGTTGTTAGCATCATTCTTGCATTTGCTGCAGCGTTTCGTCTTTTATTCTCCATCATCTTATGCTGGACAACAAGGGAAGGAGCTTCATTTGGCGACTTGGTTTTGACAACAAGGGACAAAGCTGCATGTATAATTCAGTCACTCAGCTAGTGTATTGAAGCTTTCTAGCAGTGAAATGAATATGTCTACATATGTTGTAACCAAATACCAATGATGTATTTGTGGAAGAAAGTTTCATATCAAGCACATGGGCGGCAACTCCTTAGTTGCAGGTGAAACAAATATATTATTTTCTTCCTGCTTCATAATGTCATGTATACAGAGGCCTTATCTTTAAAATACATTTTTTATTGCAGTGCAAGACCCTGTCATTCCATCCAGTCCAAAGCATTATATTTGTGTTGTTGATTATCCTGGATGAGCAGGACAATAGAGACCAGTTCTTATTCAAACAATTCTGTTTGAGGCTGATGCCATATCATGATCAAGCTTGCAAGAGCAAAATAGGTAGGTCGAGGCTTGACATCTTGAATCAGAGAGAGCTTGGAATATGTTACCTTGAGAGCTCTTCCGAACAAGTCTCTTTTGCATTCTTATATTACATGCGATAGGGAAGTATAATGAAGAAGAACAATTGCTCAAAACAAGGATAATAGGACCTAACATTGGTCTTCAAAACATACCATGCAGTTTCCTTAAGATCTTTGAAAAGACTAAACCCCTAGTTTGCCAGTTCGATACTCTTCTGACACATATTATCAAATGCACTCTTTGTGAGTTCTAGCAGCATATACAAACTTTGTGCAGCTTTATGCGGGTGTGACTTATTTCTTGATGCTTGGAAAGGCCTTAGCCAATCAAAGTAAAGTTGATAGAAGCTCAACTCCATAAGGCACGCGTTGTATGATTATTTACTCATATACATTTGTTATGAAGATGAGATAATAAATGTGCAGGAGAGGACACATGCCATGCTTCAAGCCAATATGGTTGAAGATCTAGATAAGCATATGCCTCTGTACAAGCATTTATTGGATGCAGTTACATAAGTATCTTACCAAACTACTGCAAAATTTGTGAGCAACAATATTTGTTGTCAAATTTCTAAAATTCTCATGCTAGTCAAATGTCAGAAAGAAGACAGGAGCGTTGGCTCGGCCTTTAGACCCATTGATAAAAGATACTTCAACAACATAGGTCAACGGTTTATGGAAGATTGGTTGTATTTGAAATTTGTTATTACGTATTGGTGCGTTTGCCACAGCATGCATTTAAGTTGTCCGTGATATTCTTGCTTGCTACCTCCTTTGCAACATCTTATCGGCATTTTGAAGCTTCTCTAGTGGCATCATGGTCTGCAACAACAAGATGATGCTATAATATCATGCCGATATTTGGTCCTAATCACTTTAAAAAATTCCAGCGTTCGTAAATGGAGATATTATAAAGAAGACAAAAATTAGAATATAATAGGATAGAATACAAGTCTATTGTTAATCGTCTAAATGTATGCTTCATGGATGGGCAAGTAAATGCTTCAGTCATTTCTATGCTTCATGGATGAGCAAGTAAATGCTTCAGCCATTTCTTCCTTCCATAGGAGAATATTGCCAATTATATGTAGAAAATAAGTTTTATATGTTTTGCAAAATCTCATTGGAAGGAAGGCAAGATGCGTCATTCCTGTTTTTCCCCATGGTTGATAGTTCTTGTGGCTGCTATTGCGGGGTGTGCAGCATTATCTGCTTCAACATGACTCTCTTGATATGGATTGGGAGATCATTGGGCAGATCCACCATGCTAGGTTTGAATTGCACAAAGAGGCAAAGCCTTGTTTGATGGGGGCTAAGAATATGTGCTTCATTCGTAGGTCAAGGCAAGTCATTTAATTTTTCAGCCATTGATTTTGATATACTTAGATTTTTACCTCTTGCGACTACTGAACTGAACTGTTGTTTGTTCGCAGACAGGCAATAGCACGCATCTCCATTATAAAAACTAGTATATGCAATTGCATCCTCCCTCACTGTCTTAGAAATGAATACAGTAACTCTTCGCATTTCCTCTCCTATTGGTGTGGTGTATGCATTATATGTCCTCTTTCTGGAAAACACCGCACAGTTGATCATATTTTGACCTTGTCTGCTATGATAGAAAGGGCAAAGTGTCCAAGAAAGATATCTTGCATTTGTAGACTCTTGACACTCAATGCAAAGGTTGGGCGAGAGAATGGACAAGATTGAAGTACCGAGCTCTTTAATGGGTGCAGTGGCTAGACTCTATGAAGAAATAATTGCAAAACTTGCAATAACAATATTTGATGGATTTCGCAGCAATGTCGATGTTAAACAGGGGTGTCCTTTACCATCGACCTTGTTTGGCTTATTTATAAATGAATTGGAAGAGTGGTTAATGATAAACGATTATGCTGGAACATGCTTGTGTAATATATCACCCAATTATTGTTATATGCAAATGCCATAGTCCTGATATCGGATAGCCTAGTAGAGGGGTTACAAGGACATTTGAACAACTTTGTGGAATTTTGTGGGACCAAAGGGATGTCAGTTTACTTGTTGAAAAAGATGGTGTTTGGGATTGATAAAAGACCGACTGCGAACTATAAACATAAGCATTTAGAGTTGGTTGAATCTTATAAATATATGGATTTGGAAATATGCTCAAAATAGAGTAAAAAAACATGTGTCCAAAAGAGGATACCAAGATCCAGAGCTGCGCTTTATGGTATGCTTGCAAGGTGTCATCGCATTTTCATTGCAGTAGTTTTGAACACATTCGAACAAAACATCGAATTGATTAGTCAAATTTTTACTCTTTGTTACAAATGGAACATATGAAATTAGGCTTCTACTTTAAGGAATAAAAAATCATAGAAGCTTAAGCCCCCTCCCCCTCCCCCTTTTTTTTTTAAATGTAAATAGTTATAATGCTACTCGATGATCCTTTTGGTCTCTATGCACATGACTTAATATTATTGTTATTATTATTATGAGATGTTATTGAAGAAGGATTTATATGATTTTTATGACTTATTTAGCAGCTTTTGATAATTTAGCTCTTGTCCACGATTCCCGAAATAAGTATAGCAGGTTCTAAAAGACAACCTCTCGATGCAACATCTTGTTTTCTTAGTTTTATTGTATTTTATTTGGTTGTGGAATTTTTATATTTTTATTTTAAGGTCCTAGAATTTATAGCAAAACTTTTTACATAAATGATCTTTCAAGGATCAGATAGGGAGTACTTTTTCTCAGTACAGGAGGACCTCTCCCCTCTTCAATTGTATAACCGTAAGGAGGAGCTCTGCAAGGTGAGGGCAGCCCGCCTGCAAATGAAATGGGAAGTGTACAGGGGAGGCGCAACAATTATTCTAGATCAATGGCCTTCCAATCCTTGGACTGGCTATGTCTAGATAATTTTAGAAGCATAAATTTACCACTAGCATTAGCATTATCTTATCTTATTCTTGGTAGCCTTTTAATATTTGGTTATTGTGTTTGGTGATGGGGCCTAGTCCCCAGGTTTTAGATGGGTTGTTGCCCTTGCATGTGCCGTCCCATAACCCGTTGGGTTCCCGTGGACGTAAAAATTCATCTTATCTTATTTTATCTTATCTTTGATAAGATAAAATCAGATAGTAAGTATTTATATAAATACATCCTCCCATGTTAAAATTTCTATAATCTCAAGTTCTTTCCCCTCATAGTCGGTATAGACATCAACATCATCCCAACCCGAAATACTACATGAGCCAAACATCAATTTGTAAAACATATAATGGTCTCAATGGATTTAATAAATCAGGAACATAGATGTCAAGATCAGATATGCAAAAAAAGAAGAAATCAATATAAAAGGATCCAATAAAAGCCCAGAGAAACTGCCACCACTTCTTATAACACTCTCTCTAAACTGTCATACAAATAGATCAACCAAAAAAACAATGTCAAAACATCTAGCGTGAGTAGTAAGATGTTGCATTGTCCAATGCCATATCCATCCAATAAGCCTGAAGCTAGCTAGGCTTAGTACAAGTGCAACAAATCTACTATATAAAACACGGTTCATTATGTATAAACATCTTTCTCCACTTTAAATTTTCCCCCAGCAAGAGCGGAACCACTTATGCTTCAAAGTAGTAAAATTCGTATGAAGATGTGTGAATTGCATGCCTTAGATTGCAAAGCTTCTACCAGAAATGTTTTGGATCCGATGATGCTCATCTTGCCTACCGCAGAAGTTTTGGTGTTTTTCTATTTTCTAGATTCCTTCTAGAATGCCGATCTATATATGTGAAGCTACATTTGGGGCTATTCAACCACAAATCAATTACCTACCTTTTCAAGTTGAAGCTTGTTGCACGGCCTAAGCATAGATCGGAGTTGTTTATGAAACTATATCCAACAGGAAGCAAAGCACAAACGGTAGAACTGAAATGCTTCTTGTGCATGACAACATAGACAAAATGTGATATGCAGTTGGCAAGCATAAATGATGGGCAAGCTTCATCGCTTGTGGAAATCTTGAACACATTCTAATTCCTTTCTAGTGTGGTGTGTGGTCACATGTCCAGTTGGATGCTGCCTAGTGGCGTGACGTTAAAACTACTATCTATCTAAAACCACATTACTTTGTTTGCTCACTTGCCTTAATAAAGATTATAAATTCTTGTTCGCTTTCTTGCAAATGAAACTTCCAAACCAATATTTCCAATCGAGATAATTCGAATTGATAGATACATATAGATGTTTGTTTATTTGTTCCATAGTCATTTATATTTTGCAATCGTATAGAAATATCCGTAATTCATAAACAGCCATTATCATGAACTCTTGTATGCAGCAATTCAGTAACACTGTACAAACATATTGTCCACCCAAACTACATTTACATATCCTGCTTGCAGATTGTCTCATGAAGTCTTCAGAACCTCAAACCTCATGTGTTCTAGTAATACAGAGACGTCTTGCATTGATGGTCTATTAGTTGGGAGCTCTTCACAACAAGGGATTGCAAGTTTCAAGAACTGCAAAAGTTGTTCTGCGTGTCCCGTCCTGGAAACCACTGGATGATAGCATTCTGTTGGTGTCCCTTCCTTGATATGATCCGTCACCCATTCCATTAAACTTTCACCATTATTGTCGCTGAATTTTATATCCATCGGTCTTCTACCTGTTATCAGCTCTAAAAGAACCACTCCAAAACTGTACACATCTCCTTTTATAGTGGCCCTCCATGATTGAGAATACTACGGTGGAACATAACCGAAAGCGTGCACGCAATTATTGTGCTAACATGCATCTCTTGAGCATTAATTATTCGAGCAAGTCCAAAATCACCAATTTTGCTTCAAAATTCTGTCTAATAGAATATTGCTTGCTTTCAAATCCCCTGGATAATTGGAGGAGAGCATGTGTGGTGAAGAAACTTGAGGCCTCTTGCAATATCAACAACAACCTTGAGACGTTCAAAATTAAAAGCCTGAGATGCATTATACTATCGTTACAGTTTGCCACTCCGACATGTCCTACGCCTATGCACTAGCTGCTGCAAATGATCTCAATGCATTAAAGTGATGAGGCAAGCAAGAATGATAGATGAAAACAAAGATAGTGAGTTTAGTACCGAAAAATAAGATCTCACATGTGCTAATCCTTATGATAGCCATTATGGATGATACGTAATATGAAAGACTCAAGGGGAAACCGAAGGTGAGAAGATTGCTTGGCGGTGCTATCGGCTAGATGAACCCTAGTGAAGAATGTTTTTATGTCGAATCCAATTGCGAAGACAAAGAGAAAGGGACCGCAGATGTGGATGTGGACCTTATAGAGGATCTAAGAGGAAGAGGAAGAAGAAAACTGGTCGACCACGTCCCTTTGTTCACCAATCAAGTATGAGCTACCGACACAAGATAAGGGAAGGTGAATAAGTACCTGGTTTCTTTTGGCCCTTTCGAAGTTTTTCGATTGAAGCCTTCTCGCCCTTTAGAGTCAACGTGTTGGGAGTTTCATGTTGGAGGTTATGTCGGTGGGAAGCTCAAGCTAGCTAGGAAATGCCAAAGTGTGGTCTCGATGGTCAAGCCAAGGACTTCCTTGATATTTTTACGAGAAAGTGCTAGAGGTGGCAACCTAGGGGTCCGATAGGTAGTGCAAAAATAAAGCTTCCAGCTCTAAGTCCAATTACCCGCAGACCGGCCGCAGAGAAATGAACAAATGAGAAAGCGGATGGAGCACATAAAGATGAATATCGACAAGCAAAGAAATTTTAACTATGCGCCGAGCGTGCCTATCATTCCAATCACATTGGAAAATCCTGAACCAAGTGGATGTAGGTAACGAAAACGAAGAAGACAAAATCCTAGATGATACAAAGGATTCGAAAGCTCGAAATCGTTAGCATAAAGAGTAATGAAGTATCAACCATAGTTCAAACACTAAGTGATGTGGTCGATACTTCCGCGCATCAAGACAAAGTAGAGTAAGCTCATCATTGCGGATGTTGAACAGAACCGTAAAGGTATGTTATTCAAACAATGAAAATCGCCAGCGATTTCAATTCTTCAAACAGAATTGAAAATCGCGCCAGCGCCATTTCAATTTTCTTTTTTCCTTGTCTCACAAGTGTGTGCTTTATTATTACGCACCTAATCCGGTTTCCTCCAAAATTACGGGTGTTCGATTTGAATGGAGTGCTCGCAAAACGCTACCTAAAAAGCACAATTCCCTTTATCATGGTATGCATGTAAAACCATTTGAGGCAGTACCTAAAATGGGTATATCCGCGTCATTCGGAAGGAGATGTTAGACCAAGCTTTCACTTTATTTCGTTGTGCAATTTGGTCGTCGATGGAGAATAGAAATATACGTGAAGTTTTGAGAGTAGTTCCCGAAGTTACATAGAGATTGGGCATCCTTTTGGGATCGAGCAAATGTAAGTCATTCAATAACCAAGGGTCCTACTGTAAAAAAAAATATTTGTGAAATGCTTGAGCGACATGATGGATGACTTGGGCATTCGTGAGAAGGAAGACATCATTATAGTTGATGATGACGCTTTGAAGTGTTGCTTCAATCAGTCCACGATCACTAAATCCACCATCCTATCATCCTCAAGATTTTGACAAAGATGACTTCCCCGCTTCGTTTTTGTCCAAGATTCTTGCACGAAATAGCTACTGGGAAAAACGGCCGAAGAGATACAAACACTATACCCAAGAACTTTAATCGGACAGGGAAATTGACAAGGACCTAGAGAAGATCGTTTCTAGAAAGGGAACTTTTTGATATATATGTATACGTGAAATACACTTTCCAAAAAGTTTTGAATATGAAATATACTTTTACACCAACCTCTTCAATATATATTGTGTTCTTATATCAGCATTATTGGTTCTCAGGTAACGTATTGTTCTTTTATATTATGTGTATGGTTTGCTATACTTGCAATAATTTGTATGTATATACCGGCAATAATTTAGGTGTCTATAAATAGGTATGCATGAAATTGGTAAACCATCGGCCTCCTATACATGCTTGTTATTATGGCACATTCTATTACGCCAGATGAACCATGCGGACCTCTGCAGTGCCGCGAGCTAGAAATAGAACTTCGGGATCGCCTGGCTAATCCCGGCCCGGCTTCTATCCCGATCCCTTTGATGTTGTAATCCATCTTATATGGAATCCAGAGCATGGTTTGTTCATGATCGACGGGATCTCAAAGACTACTCGCCACCGAATTTAATGATGATTCGGATTAGTTTTTAAAGTTTATGTTCCACTATAATAATACGCTATTTTATGCGAATAAAATCGGCGCCACGCCACGATTTGACCCACCTAAAAATCTCTCGTTTTGTAGCAACTTGCTTGTCGTTATTTATTCGTAAAAACACTACAATTTCAATGTTTAGATTTCGTTGTCGTCGGTGATTGTACAGATTAATAAGCAATTTCCTACTTTTTATATTGCCAACATTCTTTCATAATATGGGTCATTTGCACCGAATATTTGGATGCCTTTGCATTTCAACATAAAATGCATCTTCCTAGCCCGAAAATGAACTCAGTGCAAAAGTGTGGTTAATTCAATATAATGGTCAATAAAAGGCTTATACGGCGCAATTTTGGAATAGACATAATCCCAATTTAATTGAATGATGGTTATATCCCATTATGACAACAATCCCCCCTTTGTGATATATATCCTCCTATCAAGCATTCTTTCAGTTGTACTCTGTTTCTATATGCAATGTGTTCCCCGTTTCCATATGCAACAATCCCCCATTTCCATATGCAATGCTTTATCCTGTTCCATGTTTCTGCAACTCCCCCTTTATATTTTATAGGTTAATATCCTCTTATCATGGCACGTTAATGTCTATAACTTGTAAGATTCGTTAATGTAAATTCTCGACTAACACCAATTGTTGCCAAATCAAGATTTACTTCTCATTTGCCAAATCAAGAAGGAATAAATCGGGGCGCCCAACTCCACTTTATCTCCAATCTTACATCATTCTTAAGCATTATAGCCCAGAAGCTCTTCTATTTGCTCATTGGATAACATCCCATTAAAGAAATATGCAAAAAAAAAAAAAAAAAAAAAAAAAAAAAAAAAACGAAAAAGGCTGGACCATACTTAGAATGATAGCATATAAGCTTTTTTTATATGATCTTACCTAAATCCGATGATTACCTAACATACGACTGTTCAAAATTAAAAGCCGTTCTAGCCTTTATGTTTTTGGGCGACCCCATGTAAGAAAATTCACCATTACTATAAATACCATGTGAATTTGCCACAGATCGTGGCGGAAGGCCAGTTGCATCTAAAGCAGAGTAAGCAGGCTTTGCAGCAAAATCAAGCTCAAGAGGCAAGTCTTCCAAGGTCTCCCTCATTGCAACCTTAGGTCCAATGGGATATTTCCTTTGCGCTTGAGCAATGTGCAATTAACAGTTGATAGGCAGAGCCAATCCAATCTCATCTTCAAGCATATATAACAAGTCCAACATTCACGTATATAACACGAAGAATTGCATCTAAAACTTTGCTATCTTACAAAATAAGCAGCAACTTCAATAATCGGCTTCCAACATCTCCGCTCTATACCGTGCTGTAAAATTAGATGGGTACACAAACAATGTAAGCCAATAATTAAAGCTAGATATTGAGCATGCCCTTCTAATAGATCCAAAGTGGATCTATTAGCCAAATTGTTACATAAAACCTGCTTTATTGGGAACAAAAGCTGCATGATTGACCATAGCTTTAAGTGATGTAAGGTAGATTGTCCAGCGCATGGAACAACAAAGCCATTCATTATATCACTTCAAACAATTAACCAACTCCAATTATCACTTCGAACATGGATCTAGTGATGATAACAATCTAGAGTATATCTGCTAAATGCTGCTCGTTGCATGCCATTATTGACAAAATGAAGCCATTCTACATTTCCAGCAAGATTAAGCACTTACGTTTTGATAGCCCATTCCAGCTGATTAAAAGCCGTTCTCGCCTTTATGTTTTTGGGCAACCCCACGAAAAAACATTCACCATTACTGTAAATACTATGTGAACTCGCCACAAAAGGTCGCGGAAGAACAGTTGCATCTAAAGCAGAGCAGACAGGCTTTGAAGTGAAATCAAGCTCAAGGGGCAAGTCTTCCAGAGTCTATAGCATAGCCACAACCCATGCTGAGGTCAGCTGCTGCCAATCCCATTCTGAGTTGAACAAAAAATGATCAATTAGGTTGTGGTGCAATCACAGAAGCAAGAACACTTCAAACAAAATATTACCAGGATGTACATCTGTAAAAGGAGATGGTAAAATGCAAACAAAACTTAATTCTCTAAGGGAAATAAATCCAAAGTTTAGATCTCACCTCTTCAAGGGCAGAGATTGCTGCAGGGACATAATCAAGCTGCACCATGGTTCAAAACTGCAATTCCTGCAGCACCAGCTTGTATGACTATGTTTCCTGCTCACAGACATCATCAAATGCAGTCATCTTCAGATTGGTACAGACCATATAGGCATACGCATTGTCAAAGACAGTATAGAAGATGTTTAACGAACCATTACTGCTAATTATTGATCATTCACAAATCTTGCTACCCAAATGACATTTCTGCCAGTTCTAAGTGCATGGACGTTCCACAATAAGCAAATCCAGTTTCATGCTTTGGGCACGAAAACAATGTGAGATAAAGAATAAGATACCGCTAACGATAAAATGTTTCTCTTCACAAATGCAGGTCTGTGATCCACCAAAGCTGCAAAAGGTCAAACAAAATTTAGTACAGATCCTTAAATGATCTTGCGAGTGGAGAAACAGATGCCAAAAGAAAACTATTATTTCTTATCAAAATCTACATGCATCAACTAGCAGATTTTGATGCGTTCATGAGGTTAAATGAACAGCATAATGCTCAAGAAAATTCATAGTGAAAGCTAGCCTACACTGCATGCCGTTAAAGAGCCTAGAATTAAAGCTAAATATTGAGCATGCCCTTCTATAGATCCAAAGTGGATATATTAGCCAAACTGTTACATAAAACCTGGGAACAAAAGCTGCATGATTGACCGTAGCTTTAAGTGATGTAAGGTAGATTGTCCAGCGCATGGAACAACAAAGCCACGCATTATATCACTTCAAAGAATTAACCAACTCCAATTATCACTTCGAACATGGATCTAGTGATGATAACAATCTAGAGTATATCTATTAAATGCTGCTCGTTGCATGCCACTATTGACAAAATGAAGCCATTGTACATTTCCAGCAAGATTAAGCACTTACATTTTGATAGCCCATTCCAACTGATTAAAAGCCGTTCTCGCCTTTATGTTTTTGGGCAACCCCACGAAAAAAAATTCACCATTAGTGTAAATACTATGTGAACTCACCACAAAATGTCGCGGAAGACCAGTTGCATCTAAAGCAGAGCAGACAGACTTTGAAGTAAAATCAAGCTCAAGGGACAAGTCTTCCAGAGTCTATAGCATAGCCACGACCCGTACTGAGGTCAGTTGCTGCCAATCCCATTCTGAGTTGAACAAAAAATGATCAATTAGGTTGCGGGTGCAATCACAGAAGCAAGAACACTTCAAACAAAATATTACCAGGATGTACATCTGTAAAAGGAGATGGTAAAATGCAAACAAAACTTAATTCTCTAAGGGAAATAAATTCAAAGTTTAGATCTCACCTCTTCAAGAGCAGAGGTTGCTGCAGGGACATAATCAAGCTGCAATCAGATGCTACCAAGTCATAGATTTCTCATTTATGAAGAGGGGACATAATAATCTGCTCATCCGTATTAATTCAGCATGGAACACTACATCAGGACTTCGTATAGAGAGCACCATACTCTGTTAGGAACATTCGTCGCTTCTTGTTTTCTTTTGTGGGTAAAAGATGAATTCATACAAATGAACAAACACTCAATATTTTGTTGTTTGCTAATTGATCACCAAATTGCACCTTCCCTTTGTTGACACATGTTAAAAGACGAAAATCAACATTCAGATGTAAGCCTTACTAGTTAGTTTTAACATTGTGAACACAGTAGCTGCCATCAAGAAGACCATTGAGACAGCTATCCAGAAGAATGAAAGCAAATTTCGGTGCAGCACAGCATGAGCATCAGTGAGTTCAGTTGTGAACAATGACAAAAGCCAAAACTAAACATGCAAAATCGATTAAGCAACCCAAAGCCAAAACTGAGTCTGATGCATACAATAGCTCTAGATGTTATATGTGGACAGACACAAGACCGCAGCATAGGAAACACTTCCACAAATAAAATGTAGTTTTGAAGGCAAAGTCTCGTCGTCTTGATTGCTGCAATTATCTCGGCACATGAGATGTGAGGACGCAAACAATCGCATGCCATAGCCTGTTCTACATTTTTTATAGGAGCAAATCCATGCTCAATTTATGACTTGCCAAACTATAAGAGAATTAAAGTGGATTGCTCAAGCAATTCTTCAATTATACCTTAACTGATCAAGAACTTCTGCAAAATGTGTCAAGCATTCAAAAGCTTACCTCAAATGGATGATCAAATTAGAGTACTCCCTCAGTACCCCTAACATAGAACTAGAATTCCCTTCTCCACAGAAGATTATCCTTTGCTCCTCAATTCTCCATTTCCAAAAGGGGGTATTTTAAGGAGGATGTGGGCACCGTTTTTTATGTGATATAAAACACGGTTCATTATGTGTAAACATCTTTCTCCACTTTAAATTTCACGCCAGCAAGAGCGGGACCACTTATGCTTCAAAGTAGTAAAATTCTTATGAAGATGTGTGAATTGCATGCCTCGAATTGCAGTCCAGAGTATTATGAAACTATATCCAACAGAGAGCAAAGCACAAACGGTAGAACTGAAATGCTTCTGTGCATGACAACATAGACAAAATGTGATATGCAGTTGGCAAGCATAAATGATGGGCAAGCTTCATCGCTTGCCTTCCACATTGATGGAAATCTCGAACACATTCTGATTCCTTTCTAGAACCACATTAGTTTGTTTGCTCACTTGCCTTAATAAAGATTATAAATTCTTGTTCGCTTTGTTGCAAATGAAACTTCCAAATTTCTGATCGAGATAATTTGAATTGATAGATACATATAGATGTTTGTTTATTTGTTCCATCGTCATTTATATTTTGCAATCGTATAACAATATCCGTAATTCATAAACAGCCATTACATGAACAAGAAAATGCTTTCTTGTATGCAACAATTCAGTAACACTGTACAAACATATTGTCCACCCAAACTACATTTACAAATCCTGCTTGCAGATTGTCTCATGAAGTCATCAGAACCTCAAACCTCATTTGTTCTAGTAATACAGAGACGTCTTGCATTGATGGTCTATTAGTTGGGAGCTCTTCACAACAAGAGATTGCAAGCTTCAAGAACTGCAAAAGTTGTTCTGCGGGTCCCGTCCTGGAAACCACTGGATGATAGCATTCTGTTGGTGTCCCTTCCTTGATATGATCAGTCACCCATTCCATTAAACTTCCACCATTACTGTCGCTGAATTTTATATCCATCGGTCTTCTACCTGTTATCAGCTCTAAAAGAACCACTCCAAAACTGTACACATCTCCTTTTATAGTGGCCCTCCATGATTGAGAATACTCTGGTGGAACATAACCGAAAGTGCCTGCAATTATTGTGCTAACATGCCTCTTTGAGCATTAATTATTCGAGCAAGTCCAAAATCAGTCAATTTTGCTTCAAAATTCCTGTCTAAAAGAATATTGCTTGCTTTCAAATCCCTGTGGATAATTGGAGGAGAGCATGTGTGGTGAAGAAACTTGAGGCCTCTTGCAATATCAACAGCAACCTTGAGACGTATTGGCCATTCTAAAGGATCATGTCCAACATTTTCATACAACCAATCGTCCAAGCTACCATTATCTATGTACTTGTAAACTAAGATCTTCTCCTAACCAGAAGTAAAACATCCCAATAATGGCACAAAGGTTTGGGTGATGTAGATGACCCAATGTCTCCATCTCTGCCAAAAATTCACGATCAGCACCCAGGGCCTTCCCGAATCAGCTTTTTGACAGCCACAGTTGATCCATCAGTTAGTCTGGCCTTGTAAACCACGCCAAACCCTCCGCATCCAATAACATTTGCCTCATCAAAATTATTGGTCGCCAAACAGAGATCTCCATAAGTAAGCTGCTTGGGCAAATCCATTGTGAATAGAGATACCTGCTCACTGGCACCAGGAAGGCTTTTTCCCTCCTTTCCAACCACACTAAAACTCAATATAGTATCATATGGACGCCTTTCCCAAAAAAAGTAAACAAGGGCAATTCCTGTTGCCGTTACTGCCAAAAGCACAGGTAAGACTAACGCCAATCAAAGCTGATAACTTCAGCCTTGCATGCTTAGAGGTAGAATTAGAAACACTTGGGACGCTTGGTGGACTAATGTTACAGATCCTTAACGTGTTGCCTGTCCCCGGATTAGAACAGAGGTTAATGTCTCCATAGTCGCCTCATTCGTAAATGTTGAAAACTGACCACCAAAAAGGGATGGCACCATACAAAGCAGGATTATCTAAATATTGAATTTAGTGAGAGATGTTAGCTTCTGCAACTCACTCGGAATTCTGCCACTTAAGTTGTTGTATGATAAGTCCAATAGCTGGAGGCAAGTCAAATCTCCAAGCTCTTTTGGAATTTCCCCCCACAACAAGTTATGGGAAATATTAAGGGCGGTGAGACTAAGCTGGCTCAGTGTTTCTGGAATAGCACCTTCCAAGTGATTTTCTGACAGGAAGAGAAGTGTGAAAAGTTTAGTGCGCCCCAGTCACTTGGTATGCTTCCAGATAATTTGTTGTTTGATAGCTGGATATATCCTACAGACTCATTGTTTTGCTTTTTTAGATTCTGCGCCAAAGAGCATAAATAAAATTGCCTCTGAGGAGGAGGTCCCAAAAAGCATGGCATCTGTAACGGTTTAACACACTTGCCACTAAACTGAAAGGGGGATATTGACTTGGGATCCACCGACGCACAACAGAGCATGCACCTGCCCCTCTTGGTAGCATAGGAATAATATTTTGATTATAGGAAAATGTATCAGCTGCCCTACTACCCATGGAGCTCAAATTCTGAGGAAGAGACCCAGACAATTGATTATGGGCTGCATTTAACCATAATAAGCTAGTGCAGTTGGCCAATTCAGATGGCAATAATCCAGTAAGCTCGTTATTTTCAATCATTAACCACAGCAAACTTTGCAGATTTCCGAAGGTAGATGGCAGAGATCCTGTAAGGTGGTTACTTGAAAGATCCAGCATCTGTAATCCAGTAAGTTCTCCTAGCTCAGAAGGGATTGCTCCTGTGAAACTGTTCTGAGCCAGAAAAAGGAACTTAAGGGTCTTAATGGCAGATAGTTGTGATGGGACACTTCCATTAAGCTTGTTGGAACTTATATCCAAGTAACAAAGCTTGGGATATGTCATTAGCGACTCTGGAATAGTTCCTGTGAAATTGTTTGTATGTAGCACCAAGAACACCAATTGCTTTAAATTACCAAAAAAGGAAGGTATTTGTCCCATAAAATTATTAGTATTCACATCAAGGACTGAAAGATTTGAACAATTCTCTAACTGAGAAGGCAATGCACTAAAATGGTTCTGTCCCAGAATCAAATTAGACAGCATCTTCAGCCTCCCAATTTCATCTGGAAGTGTATCAAGCCTATTTTCTGACGCTGTAAAGTTTACAAGTTGCCTGCAATTTCCTATTTCTCGTGGCACTGCACCTGTAAGATTGTTTACTGAAAGATCTAGTGCTTGAAGGTTTTGACAGTTCCTAAACAGTCCACCAGAAATTGTTCCTGTCAAGTTATTTTCAGCAAGTACAATAGTTTGCATTGCTGTCATCTGGCCCATCTCTACTGGAAGCTCCCCAATTAATGAGCAGTTATCCAAGTCAAGCACTCTCAATAAATTGCAATTTTTCAAATCAGTTGGCAGATTGCCTCCCAATGGATTGTGGGAGAGATTAAGCATCTGAAGAGAGCAACTTTGGAGGATAGATTTAGGGATGCCACCCGTTAAATTGTTGGATGACAGATTCAGATACTGCAAAGAATGTAATCCCCCAAAACTTTCAGGAATTGATCCAGAAAGCTTATTCTGAGCCAAATCCAGAGAGTTCAACTTGGAACAGCTCCCAAGCTCAGGAGGAATACTGCCATTGAAACTATTGGATGCCAGTGACAGATATGATAGCTCCGTAAGGTTTGCCACTGCATAGGGTATCTGACCAGATAAACTCATACCAGTAAGGTTGAGTCCAGTGACTCGCCTATAGCCATTTATTTCTTCAAGATGCAACTCCCACCCACTGGCATGGATCCCACAGTGCTCCAGTGACTATAGAGGGAGTTTGAACTATTAAATTCAAGCAAAGCATCTATATCTCTTTGTAAAGGGTCACTGCCCTGCAAAGCTGCAAAAGATAAATGAAGAGCAACTAAGAATTTACTAATAGCAAAAGAATTAACCAAAAAACTCTCTACCCTAGTTATAATGATTGGAATTTACATACATTGTAAACTACCATATTCTTTTCGTTCAATCTTATCAATGCAAACTGAACAAAAGCTTACCTCGATTTCCAGAAATCGTCCTGTGGCCATGGATATGGCTGTATCTATGAGCATCCACAAACCCGTGAAGCACAAGAAGGAAAACCAACAGCCACCAGGTTAGAAGTGACATATAAAAATCCCCACTTCTTTCCATGGCCAACATGTCCATTGCATCCGAGAAACAAATTGGCTCATAAAGTAGTAGAGCTTAGAAGCAGGGGCTTTGCCATTCTTCAGGATCCGAGAGTGCGAATCCGAAACCGCCCATTCATGTGCAAGAAATGAAAGTGGTTGCTCTAGGAGATCTGACCAAGCAAGCCCACAAAGGAAGAAGGGCGTGGTTCCAGGAGGATGGCTATGGCCACGTGCATTGAAACCAGATTCTGCATAAAAATGGGACATGGTAATGTGTTGGATAAACCCGAATCAAAATCCTGCAGGGCACATAAAACCAGGCAAAAGGAACACAGCTGCTATGGCCGGAAAACCAGTCAAATCTTCAGCTTCTGACCGCTGCCCAGGCTGCAATCTTTCTGTGACGGGGCCCATGATGTAAACACTAAGTCTAGTATTTCAATCTTTAAGAAAGACCTCCGTAATTCTTCTCAACACAGTTACAGATTGAAAAAGAGTTTGGAAGCTTTACGTCATTGGGAAGGCAAGATTAGGATGGCTAGACTGTGGTTTTGGCAAACTTATCTGTGATTAAGATGGATGAAGAGCTGGTAGCTCACATTCAATTTGATCTGTTTTTTTTCCTATAGTTTTAAATAGCAAGAAGAAACCACAGCGAAACATACCCTGGTTTGGTACACTAACGACAGAAAACAAGTTGCAGAAGGCCCAGCTATGGCGGCGTCTTGCGTTGGCCTGCATGACATAAGCATGAGAAGGGTTGTTAGGCGGAGCTGGAGAGTTTAACTTTGAACGAAACTAAATGTTATAGAATGAAGCCACATGTTACGTTAGGGACTGTTATCAATTATCATAACATAAACATTGCATGGTCCACCAACCCAATGCTGGTGGTGTTCTATTCGAAGTCAACTTAACTCAATGTCCTAGAACAACTCGGTCTCTGAGTTCAAGACTGTTCCCGTCAAGACTGCCCAGAACAATTAAGTCTCGAGTTCGAGAATGCCCAGAGTTAGTTATCTCTTCTATTCTATTCTATTCTATTCTATTCTTGGTCCTTGGTAGTCTCCGTTAAAATAATATTTATTTATCTATCTATCTTATGATATAGAAATATTTAGAATTATGGAATAAAAACTTAGAAGTGTAGTATGCTCTGTTATAACAATTGAGGGCCGGAGGCCCAACTTTGTTATAGTAGGGCATAACACCCGAGTTCTAGGGTGTTGTTCCCCTTGACACAAGCAACCCCAAAGTTTTATGGCCATCCTTCATAACAAGCTGGTGTTTATGGCCATTTGGCATAACAAACTAGTTGTTTATGCGTTAATGCATTACTAGTGGGTAACACCACTATAACCAGTGTTTGAGATTGGATCTCAGCTATAAAACTTAGGGGCTATTAGGTTAAGGTTGGATAGACAGATAGATAAAATAGTGATTTCTACGTATCACATTGACAACATTCCATAGGACATATGGCACTATCTCTAACGAGACTGAACGTGAAATATCATAGTTGCTAGCCCAATGGGCTAGACACCAAACCCCAAGGGATGGAATTATATTGCATAGAATGTTAATGTGTCTATTTAGCAATCTAGTCATCTTTGAGGGTTGCTTGAGAAACTAAAAGGTGATTTCAACAAGCTATGTGGTGGCATTTTACATGGATGTGACATACACGACATCAACATGAGATGGGTTGTTGGGCAAAAGTGAAGAGCTCATCGATCTAAGCAAGGATGGTGTGCATTAAACTAGTGTTATAATATGATTGGCCAACCTATTATCTCATCCAATCTCAGAATAGTTTATCTTTGCGTATTTGACATAAACATTCAGGGCTTGAATAAGTTATATATCTTGGACATATTGCATGTATGCTATTTGCATGACAACATGTGACGGATTAGAACTGAAGACCTTAATTATGCATCCTAAACTGATGCTATATATCAGATAAAATGTTATACATCAATATTATAGTGTAACAAACATGTCTTGCTTCAATCAACAGTAAGTGGATATCAATAAAAAATATTATGTTCACCATCCAAGTAACATTCATTCAATTGAGACAATTTCAACAAGATATGTCGCATTCTAATATACAAGTTGAATATTGTAATTGCATACAATTATTTTACTTCTGCTTACTTGCTATAAACAACTAGACTTCAACAAGCTATATGGGGTTATATATTATAGCATATTGCATGGATGTTATCTCCATGACATTAACATGAGATAGATGTTTGAACAAAAACGTAGAACATACTAACATTTGTGGCATGTCAATGCTTCACGTTTGCTTATTTCACATAACAAACATGTAAGATTTAAGTCTGGTGGTAAAGTGCGCATGCTAGCTGCATGATATCAACAAGAGATGGATCGTTGGATAGAACTAGAGAGTTCATCAACATGTTAACAAGTTGTACATCAATAGTAGTATGACAAACATACCTCACCATAGTCATGCTTCAATCAACAGTAGTTGGTTATCAATTTCATCAAATTTACATTCAATCAACTGAGACAATTGCAACAAGATAGGCCAACATCTTAATGTAGATAGAGAAAAGGTGTTGCATACATATTATCCACTTAACATATCTGGATAATATCAACTAGAGATGGGGTGTTGGACATAAAACAATTATAACTTGAACGGGTTATATGAACTAAATATTTATTTATTTATTTGGTCTAGCTCTGTTAGGTCTCTAAAAGGCCATGGAGCGTTCATTACAAGTTAACATTAGATCTTAGTCAATAGGTTATGGTGTGCATCCACCGTCTTAATATACTATCCTAAACTGTAATATGGCAATGAAAATAACGCTGAAATTAAAAAAACTAAAAAGCAAATCTATCTCTAATATCACTGTATGCGTGGGAACTGAACAAGCACATGATCTTCGTCCTCAACACTGCCGGTCTCACAAAATTTGAAAATCCGCTCTTCTATTGGAATCTTGTGCTTGTCTCCACTTCCAGTCTGTGTGAGCTCATCATCTATCGAGCAATGATATGCTTCATAGATCTCGAGATGTCAGCTAACAGGTATCCTTGGTGTTGTATTCTTGCATGGAGTTTACCTTGAGTCTATAGTGATTCATTCGGCTGCCAAGATTCAGCCATAATTTCTCAATTGCCTGCCTCTCTAAGAGCGCTCTAGCATCTGATTTACAATCGAGCCAATTGCCGGCTTGCATTCCCCATGGACCTACCCATTCCATGAGATCATGCATCCAATCCCGTTGCTCAGAAACCATCATTGCTTAATGAGGCAAGCAGTCATGAGATTGCTCACAGATCCTGTTGACAAAATTTATGGTTTGAAATAAAGCTTCTAGTTCTAAAGGGAACATATCTGCCTCGATTAATATGATAGCATATGATATTTGGATTTTAATGTCCAATTCTTCTCACAGAAACAATTTCTGGATTGTTCCAATCTACCCTTAAAGCTTAGCAGAAGTATTAGGTCCCCATATCGACACTCCATACAATAGCACAAATTGAACCAAAGATGTAAAAAGCACTTTCTTAAGTGCCCAATCATGAAGGATATTCTAGAACATTAGGCTTGCATGCGGTACAACGCCAATTTCCCCATGTAGCTCTCCTCTTCACGCAATCTTTCCAATTATACTTTGCAGAGGAATTAATGCCTAAATACTTATAGCTCTCCACTACCTCGATTTCCCGTTCATGATAGAAAAATGTCGACCTATCTCTCGTGCCAAATACCATGATTTTAGATATTGTAATATTTACTTTCATCTGTTTTGCCTCACAAAATAGACTCAGATGACCTAGATGAGCTTGAAGCACTTGTTCTTTATTGGCTACATATAGCAGCAATTGAATAATATATAACCTAACTGGATCCCTGCTAGTGAACCGCCCTAATCCATTCATCTAGTTCATCAATAAAAAGGCCAAAGAGTGTCGATGAAAAAGGGCACTCCTGACGAACACTAATTGTGTTCTTGATCACTCTATCCACTTCATGTGATAATTTGACTAATACTTCCAAATACAATTGGGAGACTGCGCTCTAATTTACTCTGGAACCCCAAGCTATATCATTATTTCACTCAATCCTCTTCTTGGCACTATATCTTACCCTCCAACAAGCCACCAAGAATCTTTGAAAATGTGCGACTGATCGGGATAGTCCTATAATTGTGTTCTAAGCTTTTATCCCCAGATTTGTGAATGGGATGTACCCTGTTCATTTTTCATCCAATTTGTGAATGGAATGTACCCTGTTCATTTTTCATCCAATTGGCAGCCCTTGTCTGATGCACATATTCAATAAACATGTCAGAATACATATTGTCCCTTCCCCTCTTCATTTAAATATCTCTATATAAAGCCCATCCAAATCTTGTGCCTTATTATTTTCCATGTCAGAAATAGCCTCTTTAACTTCAGCCTCAAGAAAAAAGGTCTGCGTCCAATGGCATTATTATAGGCATCCCATCTGAGTTGACTTTTGCATAAATATCTTGGACCGTTTTTAGCAGAGCGCCCATATCAAGAACAATTTGATAACATCCCTTATTCAATATGTTCCAGCAAGCTTTAGACGATCTCCTCAACTATTTTGTTAGCTGAGATTGCTTTGTCTGAAGATATGTACATTTCTTAGCTCCCAGAAGCTTCTTGTATTAGTTTGGCTTTCTGATGCATTTGGGGAGGGGAATGGGGGGCAACTTGAATCTCACTTCTTTGCAGTTATTATCCCACCAAGAATTGCACGGTTTGCATTTCACGAACTTCTTCGTGAAACCAAACACATTCCTAGCAGCTTGGAGGATCATATTTGTGAATTGCTTGGCAATAGGCATTATAATTCCTATCCAGCTAGATTGCGCTATCATTTCTTCCACCAATATCCTGTATGGCATGTTTAGTTCATAATTCACTTTCAATTTAGGGCGAAAGGGAGATGTGCATCAACAGCAATATTGTTTGATTTCAATGTAACATGCATAGGCATATGATCGGACTCAGGCATCTTTGTGCCAACATAGCACGAATGTCCGTATTACTTGCCAGAAGATAATCAATTATGGTCGCCCCTGAATGGTTCATGCAAGTGGAACTTCCAGAGTCTGGAAATTTTGTGATACCATTAACAATTTTCAAATGGCAGATTGTGCCAAGCTCAAGCAAGAAATCACCCAACATTAGAAGTTTTATCTTCTGAGAATCTACTATACAATGGCTCTGCAGTCTCTTGCATCTGAACATCCGACACGTCTACATATATTTTAGATTGATTACTATTCGTCCATGCATTGAAGTTTGCGAGAAGAAAGCCTTCACCTTGAGACATAAATAGGGCGTTTGAACAAAGCCTTTGAAATGGATCATCCCTGTTAAACTTTTTGCTCTAATACAGACTAGCATTCAAAGGAGCAATATCGCACGCTGCCACAAATAGATCCTTATTATTTGTTATAATTTGCAGCCATATGTACTATCTATTTGTATCTTCTGACACTATTTGTATGCTGCGGCCTGTGCATAGGAACCCACCTGACCACGGGGGCTGTGGAGTGACTTTGCACCATACAACGAGGCTAATGGCAAAGTGGAGAGAGGTCCGTACTGAGCGCGGCTACTGGGAACCTATAGCGGGCTAGACCTATAGTCAGCCACTTCGAGAGGGCTCTCCTGGGTCAATGGTGCCGCCCTGACTCTCAAAATTGCGGTGCGGCCGACTCTTTTTGGGGGTTCGGTCAGTGCACGGATCGGATGTGTCGCCAATGCATCCTCTAGCCACCCATGGAGCCATTAGGCCTTGGGAAGGGGAGATGCAACCCTTCCTACCTCATCGGACTAGGGAGCTACAATCCGGAGTAGTCTCGATAGGTGATGCCATGAGATAGCAGATCCGAGGTTATAGTCGCCCTGTGAGTCCGATTTAGCCGCCTCGCAAGCGTATGCACATGAGAGGCGGTGGAGTGGTCAACCTAGCTATTGTCTATAGCCAGCCCCGCCATTCGCGATTGCCTTCGATCGGCTCGAAATTAACTCCGAGCCAACAAGGTTCACCTGCTTAACCCTAAGAATTCGCCGAGCTGAAGCCGCGGATTCGCCCAGCGAACTCAAACCTCACGCGTGGTGAGCCGTCGGGGCAAGATCGTGCGTGGCAATAGCTACGGGTTAGCCCAAACGAACCCAAACGGTTATCGCCACCCGTAGGATGGCGGTGCGATCGCGGCTATGGCTGCCTGCCGGTGCGCCCAGCGTAACCTAACGGGCGTAGGGCCATTATTAACCGAATGGGTGCGGGCAGCGGTGTCCCGATGCGAGGATTAGCCTGCCGGAGTTCGCCTAAGTTTAACCTTAACGGGCGAATAGTTTTAGCGAGTTTGGCAGCATGGCGGCGCAGCTTGGCGATGGCATTGGAGGTGAGGAAATAGGGATTTGGGATGTAGGCGGTTGAAGCAGGCTTGGAAGCTTGAAGGTGAAGAA
The DNA here is from genome assembly GCA_021234155.1 of Isoetes taiwanensis. NCBI lineage: Eukaryota > Viridiplantae > Streptophyta > Lycopodiopsida > Isoetales > Isoetaceae > Isoetes > Isoetes taiwanensis. The sequence goes on from JAJEKV010000101.1 coordinate 1,289,587, forward strand.
CATGTGTTTGGGATGGCGACAAAGGAGCAGAAATGGGTGTTTCAGAGTTTGGCGATGGTAATGCAGGGATTTGGGATGGCGCCAGAGCAAGTACAGTAGTTCCAGGTGCTTGAGAAGGTGAAGAAACAGGGGTTGGAGCGGATTCAACTGGTGATGTTGCAGCGGAAGGTGTTGGAGCCAAGCTTGGTGAAGAAGATGGTGCTTCAATTGGGGCTTCATTCCGCTGGATCGAACAGATGGCGCCAGGGTTCCCTTTTACCCGCGGTGTCGGCTCTCGGGGCGCGCATGAAGCTGCCGTTTAAAAATAGAATCGAATTAGCAAATGAATCAGAATTTTGTAAGAGAATTGGATTAGAGCAAGAGAATTGAATTACGATTCAGCAACAGATTTACATCAGAATTCAGCACACAGTCATCAACAGAATTGACTTCCACTAAGCATTTGAAGCTTGTTTACCTTGGTTTGTTCTTGCAGATACATTGTGCACTTTGAACAAGACCATGCGGGTGTATCCCCGCATTGAATTCCCTTGTCTTCCCCTGTTTTGACATTCAAATCAATCTCACAAAAAAAGGGGAGAAAGAAGGATTTCTTTGCAGCAATAAAAATCCCTACTTCTTGAAGATCATGGAAATCGCAATAGGTGAGATCGCCTGAAGAATATGGTCTCATGTTGATCGAAGAACCATTCTGTTCAAAATTCGTGCATATAGAGATTGATCAATGTTTAAACAAGATGATGAAATCGCCATGCGGTGGGTTCGCCCCAACCAACCCGCATGAGCCACATCCCGATCTGACATCCGGTATGCCTGACATCCCGTACGCCTGCCGTCCCGATCCGTGGGCAATGGGTTCACCCAAGCGAACCCGGTAGGGTCGCCCCATGCCGCACGCCCGACGCCACGCCACACGCCCGAGTCCACACGCCCACTTGATCAGCGGTTTGCCCGCCTAAACGAACCCGGTAGCAATGCCATGTAAAGCACGCGCGCTGATCGTCCGCCACGCCTCCTTGGTGGGTTCGGCTCGGGCGATCCGACGGGTTCGCATGGGCGAATTTTCGGGGTTCGCCTGGGCGAACCCGTTTGGCCTGACAAGTTAGTTTCGGGAGCCAATAAAGTGGGCGCTGCCCTTGTTCGACAGATTAAAAATAGATTCATTTACAAAAGGTGTATCTCTATCCAAATGCAACTTAAAAGGAATATCAAACCTGGCATACAGATGCTCATGTAAGAACCTTGCTGTTATGGTAGCAAGTGGCTTGTCCAGATCAAGTTTTTTAAGAGAGTAGCTTCACGTATTGAAGTGATAAGAAAGTCAAAGGCTTCTGGCGTTAGAATGACCTTGAAACAGGTATTTGCTCTCAGATTTGAAAAACGTGCCTACTCTTGTAAGCTTGGAGGTAGGGCTTACAATGTGAGCAAAGTTTGAAATGTACATTCTAAGCAAACTAGTCATGCCAATGAAACTCTTGACTTGTTTCAAATTCTTGGGGGGTACTAATATTTTAAAAAATTCATCTTGTCTTATGCCACTTGAATACCATTGTTGGACACTTCGTGCCCCAAAAGCTATCCTTTGGATGCGCAAAAAATATGCACTTCTTGGGAATTGAGGTCGACTCCAGAGCTTCTGCACAAAGAAGAGATCTTTGCAAGCAATTTCAAAGAATTAGTAAGACAAGAAAAGGTCATCTTAATAAACTCTGAACTCTTTTGCCGGCATGGACTCGAAAATAACATTCATGGCTCTTTGAAAGGTGGGTGGTCCATTCATCAAACCAAATGGCATCCTTTTCATGGCATAGGTGCCCCAAGGAGTGATGAAGGAAGTCAGTGGCTGATCTTCCTCCTTAATAGTGGCTGATCTTCCTCCTTAATACTTATCTGGTTAAAACTTGAGAATATACAAGAATGAGTATATGTCTTTATCTGCGACAGCATACAAAATCTCTTCCAAAAACTGGAGGGGATAGCAATCTTTGATGCTGGCTTTATTGAGGTCTTGATAATCTACACAAAATCCTTAAAGCACCACTTTTTTTCTCTATTGGCACAATGCAAGACACCTATTCTGGATTATCTCAATGATAATACTATTTCTCCATTATCAATGCAACACTTTTCTCTATTCGAGTGTATATTTCCTCAGTTGAAGTCCATTGTTGCTTGCAAACACGATGGTATGCTTGTCCTGCTGATACATTTAACGAAAACTTGAAGATAATAACCACTTGTTATACAATTTAATAGATAGAAAACAGAAGAAATAACGCTTCAAGACTTATAACAGCTCTTCTCAAGAGCCAGGGCTCGAAAATAACAATGTCTTTAACCCGTAAAAATGCCCTTTGGTATTTGAGGCTACCAGAAAAAATATACATTAGTGTATTTTTTAGTGTATTATGCCGGAAATTTTTTATTTTCTTGCCGGAAAATTGCCGGAAAGTTTTTAGCACGACGGGATTTTAACACAAGTGGGCGGATTTTTAGGGGAGGAACTCCCCTATTTTCGAACCATGTCAAGAGCAAAGATTGTACAAGGTTTCCACAACCAGGAATGGAGCATCCAATTTCCACCCAACCGAATCCAGATAAACTAAGGCAATTTCCAAGGGATTTAGAAAGAATGGAATGGACCAAGGCTTGTTTTCTTTCAGCTCAAGACCAACCACTCTAAAAGCAAATAGACATAAATATTCCAGAGAAATCAAAGGCTGGGCTTGGCTTAATCTCTATCTATAGCAGGGATGCAATAGCCGATGCTGATAAGGATTCCTTGCAGTATTCCAGTCTAAACCAAATCGATGGAGGCAAGATCGGAATTGAAGCAGCAGCAAAGAATCGGTTTTGCTGGAGTCGCAAACAGATGCAGCTAGCTTCCCTCCTTCCGGATCTGTACCGGCTGCCCTTTTCCGCTATATGGGTCACAGGTGTCCTCTGCTTGCCGGATCTGGCCCTCCTAGTAGCTATTCGGTCTTCCCTTTTTCTGATTCAACGTCCGCACCTGCTATTCTTGTCATAGCCAAATTTGTCCTTTAGCAGTAACGGTTGCATGAAGCTGGACATCCGTAACTTTTGTTGATATATCATCCCCTTTTTTTAAATATAATTGCATGAAGGTATTGCATGAAGGTTATTTCCGACCTATTCTTTTGCTTTAAGAGTCTATAATTGCGCGCCCCCTTGCTTAACTTGTAAACTATTGAAAATCATATGCCTCATTGCCTTAATTCTATGGACCTCTCCCCCTAGCATGCTCCATATCACTTGCAAACTAACTAAGCCTATGGATTTTTTAGTTATAGTTATCTATACCTCAAATGGCTTGTCCAGACCTGGTTTCTTCAAGAGAGTCTCTTGACATATTGAAGTGATAAGAAAGTAAAAGGCTTCTTGATATTCTGATGACCATGAAATAGGTATATACTTGCTCTCAGATTTGGAATAGTCATGCCAATGAAACTCTTGACTTGTTTCGAATCTTGGGGGATGCTAAACTTTTACGAGCTTTAACCTTGTCTTTTTCCAAGCTATTCTTTGGATGCAAAAACTATGCACGAGCTTCTGCACAAAGAACAGAACTTTGAAAGCAATTCCAATTCCAAATGATTAGTAGGACAAGAACTTAAACAAAGGTCATCCAAATAAACTGTGAACTCTTTAGCGGATATAGACTCAAAGATAACATCCATGGCTCTTTGAAAGATGGTTGGTGCATTCATCAAACCAAATGGCATCCTCTTCATAGCATAGGTGCCCCAAGGAGTGATGAAGGAAGTCTTTGGCTGATCTTCCTCCTTGATACTTATCTGGTTAATCTCGAGAATCCATCCAAGAATGAGTATATATCTTTATCTGCCAAAACATACAAAAACTCTTCCAAAAATGACAGGGGGTAGAAAGCTTTGATGGTGGCTTTATTGAGGTCACGATAATCTATAAAAATCCTCAAAGCACCACTTTTTTTCTCTATTGTCACAATGCTAGACACCCATTCTAGATTTATTATCTCAATGATAATACCTGCATCCAACATCTTATGCAACTAATCCTTGATTAGTTCCATTAGTGAAGCATTAATCCTTCCTAGCTTTTGAAAAATAGGTTTACGGCCTTCTTTAATATCTCAAATTGACATATCTCTTCTTTGATCCAATAAGTTCTAAGTAGTCCTATGCAAATACACTCCTCTTTCCTCAAAAAAACCTTGTTATCTCTTCTTTATCTTGAGTATCAAACAAATCCCCAACAAACAATGTTCTTTGCGTCCCATTTTTATAATAGTGATCTTCTGAGTTTGATCTTCTTCTGTTGTATTTATAACCAGAGGCGATGGTCCCTGCGGATGTTGACGCAATGTGATTTCTGCCCAGTGCTCTGAATGTCAAAGTGAAGAAATTCAACCAAGCGCGGGTAAACGGCGGGAGTAACTATGACTCTCTTAAGGTAGCCAAATGCCTCGTCATCTAATTAGTGACGCGCATGAATGGATTAACGAGATTCCCACTGTCCCTATCTACTATCTAGCGAAACCACAGCCAAGGGAACGGGCTTGGAAGAATCAGCGGGGAAAGAAGACCTGTTGAGCTTGACTCTAGTCCGACGTTGTGAAATGACTTATGAGGTGTAGAATAAGTGGGAGCTCCGGCGCACATGAAATACCACTACTCGTAATGTTGTTTTACTTATTCCGTGAGGTGGAGGTGGGCCCGCCCCGCTTCTTAGTCTTAAGGTCCGCTATCTTGCGGTCCGATCCAGCGAAGACATTGTCGTGGGGAGTTTGGTCGGGCGGCACATGCATTAAAGATAACGCGGTGTCCTAAGATGAGCTCAACGAACAGAAATCTCGCGTATGGAACAAAAGGGTAAAAGCTCATTTGATTTTGATCTTCGATGGATACAAAACCGCGGGAAAGCATGGCCTATCGATCCTTTAGTTATCTTCGAATTTGAAGCTAGAGGTGTCGGGGAAAAGTTACCATTGAGGGATAACCGGGCTTGTGGCAGCCAAAAGCGTTCATAGCGGCGTTATTTTTTGATCCTTTCGATGTCGGCTCTTCCTATCATTGTGAAGCGTAATTCACCAAGTGTTGGATTGTTCACCCACCAATAGGGAACGCGGAGTCGGGTTTAGACCGTCATGAGACGAGTTAGTTTACCCCCTCTTGATGTACCGTGTGCCGCAATAGTAATCCAAACGAATGCAGAGGAACCGTTGATTCGCATACTTGGTCATTGGGCGCTTGGTTGAAAAGGTGCTGGCGTGGCTTTACCATGTAGGATCGCGGTCGGGCCCGTTATTCGGACCCGCCTTTGGCTTGTGGGATTTGTGCGTGTTCCGCATTGAGTTGGAAGTTGGGAAGTGCATTTCACCTTGTTGTTGCGTGCTACAATGCGGGTCCCTCGACTCGCGTCGTGCTCCGCCTGTTCCAAAGATTGGTTCCTCGGGTTTGTGTGCCACACCGCTTGGGTGCCCTCGAATTGTTTCCGTCGGGCCTTTGGTTGGCTTTGGCGTGTTGGTTCCTCAATGTTGGAAATTGCCTCTGGAAACCGACCCTCCTCGAAACGGGTTGGTCGGAAGGTTGCCAAGGCCTGTTGGGAATGTGATGTTGGTTTTGGGCTTGGCTCCATCATTGCCCTCCCTCTCGACCCGGACCCGATAGGTTGGGTTATCTTTGTGGTGGTGCCTTGCTCTTGTTTCCGTTGCCCCATTGGGTCCCGTTTGGCTCGTTCATGGCGGTTGTGGCCTCGCTCGGATTGCGGGCTCGTTGTAGTTTGGTGGCCCTGCTCTCGCCCCCCAATGCATAGGCCTTGGATGGTTGGAGATGTGCTTTACCCTCTTTGTGTCTGGGAACGGGCGAAACCTCTTCCACCTACCATGCTGGAGTTCGGATGCACACAACAAGTTGAGCGTTCAATGTTGGGCTCGACCTCTAGTCCTCATCATGTGTGTTCCCGGCCTCCGGCGTCGTTTTGGCGGCGGTTCGGGTTCCATTCTTGGACACTTTCGGTTGGTGCGGTGCATGTCCTTCTCTCTCTGTCTTTCTTTGCTGTTGGCGCGGCCGACCTCCCACTTCAAGTGTTGGTGCGAGGCGACCATGCCTCCATCGTCTTGCCGCTCGGCCCCTTTGGGAACGGCGGAGTCGATGCTGATCGTTCCTCTCGTTGTGCCCCTCCACCCGGTGTGGGTGGATGGTCGTCCCTTTATGGAAGCTACCTGGTTGATCCCCGCCGGTAGTCATATGCTTGTCTCAAAGATTAAGCCATGCATGTGTAAGTATAAGCTACCTTGTCTTTGTGAAAGCTGCCGAATGGCTCATTAAATCGGTTATAGTTTATTTGATGGTATCTTACTACTCGGATAACCGTAGTAATTCTAGAGCAATACGTGCACCAAGTCCCGACCCATGGAAGGGATGCATTTATCGATAAAAGGCCGATGCAGCTTGCTCGACCATGGTGACTCATGATAACTAGTCGAATCGCACGCGGCCTTAGCGCCGGCGATATTTCATTCAAATTTCGCCCTATCAACTTTCGATGGTAGGATAGTGGCCTACCATGGTGGTGTGGTGTGACGGGGAATTAGGGTTCGATTAGGAGAGGAGCACGAGAGGCGGCTACCACATCCAAGGAAGGCTAGAGGCGGCGCAAATTACCCAATCCCGTCACGGGGGAGGTAGTGACAATAAATAACAATACCGGGCTTCTACAAGTCCGGGTAATTGGAATGAGTACAATCTAAATCCCTTAACGAGGATCCATTGGAGGGCAAGTCCGGTGCCAGCCAGCATGTAATTCAGCCCAATAGCGTATATTTAAGTTGTTGCAGTTAAAAGCTCGTAGTTGGATTTCAAAGGGGTGGGATGCCCGGTCCGCCTATGGGGTGCACTGGGCATTTCACCCTTCTAGTTGGCGGCGTTGTCCTGGCCTAATTGGCTGGGGCGCAGCAAGTACTTTGAAAAAAATTAGAGTGCTCAAAAGCGGGCTATGCTCTGAATATGTTAGCATGGAATAACGTGATAGGACCCCTGGTCCTTTTTGCTGGTCTTGAGACCGAGTAATGATTAATAGGGACGGTTAGGGGCATTCGTATTTCATTGTCAGAGGTGAAATTCTTGGATTTATGAAAGACCGAACCACTGCGAAAGCATTTGCCAAGGATGTTTTCATTAATCAAGAACGAAAAGTTGGGGGCTCGAAGGCGATTAGATACCGTCCTAGTCTCAACCATAAACGATGCCGACTAGGGATTAATGGATGTTACTGATGACTCCAAAGACCTCATGAGAAATCAAAGTTTTTGGGTTCCGGGGAGTATGGTGCAAGGCTGAAACTTAAAGGAATTGTGTGGAAGGGCACCACGGGGAGTGGAGCATAGCGGCTTAATTTGACTCAACATGCGGAAACTTACCAGGTCGGACATAGTAAGGATTGTGGTTGAGAGCTCTTTTCTTGATTCTATGGGTGGTGGTGCATGGCCGTTCTTAGTTGGTGGAGTGATTTGTGCGGTTAATTCCGGACAACTTAACGAGACCCGGCACGCTAACTAGCTACACCTTGAAGGTCTTCCTTTGCGACCAAGCTTCTTAGAGGGACTATTCAAGCGTCTAAGCGGATGGAAGTTTGAGGCAATAATGTGTCCAGTGATGCCCTTAGATGTGCGTCAAGACGCGCTACAGCGATGAATTAACGAAGTGCATGCCCCGGGCCGATAGGCTCGGGCAATCTTTTGAAATTTCATCATTGATGGGGATAGATCATTGCAATTATTGATCTTCAACGAGGAATTCCTAGTAAGCGCGAGTCATCACCTCGCGTTGACTACGCCCCTCGCCCTTTGTACACACCGCTGGCCGCCCTACCCATTGAATGGTCCGGTGAAGTGTTGATTGCCTCGGCGCTTGGGTTCACTGCAGTGACGAGGTGAGAAGTTCATTGAACCTTATCATTTAGAGGAAGGAGAAGTCAGAACAAGGTTTCGTGAGGTGAACCCGCGGAAGGATCATTGACACACGTCCGTGCAAAAACCGCTGGAACCGTTTCCTTGTCCCTCGAGGGGCCACACGGAGAGTGTGGCCGCTTTCGGCGCCATGGCTCCCCTAAACTCGGTTACCTTTGGCGTGAGGCACCAAGGGGTGGCGTCTGGCTGGGCTCCCTCGGTGCCGGCCCACACGCCGCAAGCGGCGTGGATTGGGCAAGTGTTCCCCTCCCGCGGCCTCTCGGGCTCGGTGCCATTTGCATTAGCTTTCGGGAACCTTATGTGTCTTGGATGGTGAGCGACTCCGATTGGGGGTCTTCTCGGCGCCCAAGACCGGATAGCTTAAAATGATGGATAGTACCACTCGCAAGAAGCGGATATCTTGGCTTTTGCCACGATGAAGAACGCAAATAAAATGCGCGACACGTGATGAATTGCGTAACTCCGTGAATCATTGAATCTTTGAACGCAACTTGGCCGGGCTTGTCAGAGGGCATGTCCGGCCGAAGCCTAATCGTCACCCCTCTCGCCGCACCTTAACGCGAAAGCGCGAATTACTGCCCATGGCAAGCACGCGGTCGGTCGGGTTGGAGTGCATAGGAGGACGCCAAGACTCTAAATGCGCCGCGTGACTGGCGGGGGGTTGGTTCGGGTTATCGCTTTTCTTGGGGCCATGGGGTGGTCCTTAGGCAGTGCCCCCCACCGCCAACATGTTGCTCGTCGCTAAGGTGTCTACTGGTTCCCTTGTGTGGCCACTACCCAAGAGACCCCGACGTCGCAAGGCTACCCTACCGAAGTTTAAGCATATCATTGCTTGAGGAAAAGAAACCAACGTGGATTTCCCTAGTAATCCACGAGCGAATCGGAAGGTGCCCAGATTGAGAATCGTGGGCGCTTTGCGCTATGTAATTGTAGTCTCAGAGAGCGTCCTCTGCTGGGGACCGGTCGAGGTTCCCCGAAGTGGGCGCGGGAGAGGGGAGAGCCCGTCAGGCCCGACCTTCGTTGCTCCACGAGGCCTCTCCACGAAGTCGAGGGCTGTTTGGGAATGCGACCTTAAGTGGGTGGTAAATTCCATCCAAGGCTAAATATTGGCAAGAGGCCGATAGCGAACAAGTACCGAGAGGGAAAGGTGAAAAGGACTTTGAAAAGAGAGTTAAAAAAGTGCTTTGAAATTGCTGGGAGGGGAAGCTTAATGGAGGTTCTTTGGTGCGGCCCGGTTGGGTGCGCGGAACGACCTCGGTTGGCTCCGGTCGGCCACTCGAGTGGGGTAGCCAACGCTGGGTCTGTCTGCGGGATAAAGAGGGACCATGTGACCCGGACGATGCTGTAGGGCGGGGCTTGGGCTTGGGGCGACGCCACATTGGCGGGCTAGCATGCACTGGGTAAGGCTCGGGACGTTGGCTTTGGGGCTTTCCATTCAATCTGCCTTTGAAACACGGACCAAGGAGTCTAACATGCGGCGAGTTGGTGGGTTCAAAACCCGTCTTGGCGAAAGGAAACTGATGCGTGGGAGCCCCGTTGTCGGGTGCACCATGCCCGACCATGATCTTCTCAGAAAGGTTTGAGTGTGAACATGCACTGCTGGGACCCGGAAGATGGTGAACTATGCCCGAAGCAGGGCCCGAGAGGAAACTCCGTGGAGGCTCGAAGCGATCTTGACGTGCAAATCGCTCGGGACTTGGGTATAGGGCGAAAGACTAATCGAACCATCTAGTAGCTGGTTCCCTCCGAATCTCTGGCCTCATCCTCTTCAAGATCATCTTCTGGAATAGATCCCTCAGATAGGTGTGACATTAGAGGTGACCCTGCACAAAGCATCAACCTCCCAATTTTACTCCCTTGGGATGTGACTAATTTTCCATGTAGTAAAACTTGCAAGCATACCCATAACATGATTTCTTAGGGCCTCAGCATTCCTGGCCTGATATTCACCACAAACCTGCCTACACACTAATTGCGAGTCACCATAAACATGTATGTTAAAAATATCCATGGCCTTGGCTTCTTGAAGACCTGCAATTAAAGCCTTGTATTCTGCCATGTTAGAGGTGATCTAAGGGTAAATCCTCCCCACATTAGCCAAATTTTTGTTAAAAGGATCTTCTAATATAACAGCAAATGATGCAAGTTTTCAGAGATACCTCCATCAGACCATAAAAAACCTTCATTACCTTGTTTGAGAGGTGGTGCACACTCCATAACCAAAGGAAATATGTCACATCATGTTGGTTTTACAGCTGCCAACTGTAAGATCCCGAAGATTCTTCCACTAATAACTTTTTGATGGTGTACTTCCGCACTCGAGCCATATGAGCCATTTTGATGGTAAATAGTGGTTGTTTGGGAGCCATTTGAGATGGTACATCTTCCTTGAGACCAAACGAGTCTAGCATCAACAGTAGCCATCTATCTTCTTCCTAGCAAGAGGTCATATATGTCTGCATTTCGAAAGCAACCACAATGAAGTTAGTAGCCACAATTATATACCACCTTTGTTACTATCCCAACATGAGTTATCTTGGCATTGGAGAAAGATATCAACGAAACAAAAGATCCCTTGTCCACTTCCAAGCCACATTTCTTCGTAATTTGGTATGGCATGATATTCAAGGGAGATCCACCATCTAGCACACATCAGAGAAGGTATAGCTCCCCAAAATGGCTGAACACGTGAATGCCTCAGGGTCTTCTTCATTTTGAGCCAGTACAAGGTTAGTAGCATCTGCAAAATTCACACAAGTCATTGGTTCATTACAAACAGTTTGTTGTAGTAGGCTTTTCCTATAATTAGGTGCAAATTTTAACAAGGTGAAGAGATCTACACTTACTTTAGAACTTTTGAGCAAAGCATCTACTTTATCATGGTCTTGGTCTTTCTTATTATACTTTTGGTGAGAGATTCCAGAGCTAATGTGTGGCCAAAAGGGTCCTTAGAATGGGTAAGTGGTCAAATATCAATTTGGATCTTGGGAAGTAAGTTTTATACTCAGATTTGCCAAAATACAATCAAGAACATTTACAGATAAGATGCACAAATTTGTGACTTGAGTTTGCAATGGTATTTCTGGGTTTTTTCAAAGCATATAGGTGCTAATGGATGGAGGGAAGCATGGAAGCTTGCAAAAAGTGGTTTTGAAGCAAGGATATTTTACTTTTGAATTTTTTAAAATGGCAAAACACTAAAAATCGTAGTAGGGATAGTTTTTGGAACTTGTTGATAAGCAATTTTTATTAATGTGAAGATAGACATGTCATAATAGTATTGTGATGAAGCTAATCAATCCTTCATACCTATCAAAAAGTCATTCAAAGTACTCAAAATATCATAAGGATATAGTTTTCAGTTGAATCTTTGCAAATCCAATGAGGAATGCACAGGAGCTTCAAGAATTCTTCAGATCATGATCAACATGTATCAATGTCAAATTTGAGTACGTTTGGGTCTTCGAAAAGTATCGAGCCGAATTCCCTGTATACATATTCAATTCAAATGATTCCCGAATCTTAGGCTTTAACTTTAGGTTTGTTAGGTTCCAAAAGGACGGGAAATTAAAAATAGAGGTTGCAGAGGTTCTGGCTCCAGTTCTGGCGTGATTCAAGATGAGTTTCATGGGTTAGGGTTCGTGGCCATATGTTTCGCTGAGGAGCCCGAATATTTGTCATATGTAGCCACACATATATTCGCCGTATACATGTATTGGAAATTCAAAGCAATAATCTATGATTGTTTATTTGTGTTAAATCCTTTTCTGAGCAGACTTCCTTATATTTGATTCTATAACATGGTATTATTATCTGCCATATTCATTTTCAATTCCCAATGCATTGCTGACACACTGTGAAACAGGGTATCCCAGCTGAGGTGGGTGTATCCTTCTCGCACCGTGGCTATGGTGCAAAACTTGCTTTACCAAAATGATTGTGGGTGCCTATTTCACATTGTGGTGACAATGTGAAACGGAGTGATGTATATCATGTTGTCATAGGCATTTAACAATGTGGCCACCATACAAGTATTAAATAATATAATAGAATATTTATTCATTATTTCATAAACAGTCTAGAAGACGAAAAGTTAAATAAGACACACGTGATTGGGCCATGTCATGATAAATGTGCCTCTTGAACTTGCCATAAATCTTTTAAGTATCAATCAATCTTGTTAATTTGGGATTTGCGGTTTGCCTAAAAATGTTTTGGAATGTATTTTAGCCCAATTTTCTAAGATTTTAGAGAGTTCGGATACCGGAAAAAAAATCCGATTATCCGAAAATCGGACAAGATTTTAGCCAACAATTTCAACATTCAAAAGATTCTTCTGCGCGCATGCATGCCACGACTCTTTTCCTGGGTTGGGTTACAAAGCATAACCAGCTGGCAAAGTATTATGATTTTGGGCCGTATTCATCCGGCATACATGGGACATGCGATTCTTCAAGGATTCCGGATTTAGAGAGAACTGACGATATTTGAAGGTAATATCCTGTATCTAGACCATCATCTGTACAAATTAGCAAGTAAGAAGTTGATATCCTGTGTCTAGACCATCATCTGTCTTCGTTCGAAATATTATTTTAATTGTTTTGATCCCTGCATATTGCACCGAAATGCCTTTACATAATACCCTGTGCAGGATAATTCAATCTGCATGGACGATTTCTCATCTTGGAAACCCAACAAGTCTTGGAAGGTTAGGTTGAACTACAGGAGGTTCTAGGCGTGGGTCTGTTGAAGATGATCTTTAATACGTTGCCTGCTACATCTTTTTCTTTAAATAACTATTCGTCTAGAGCAGAGTATTTGTACTAGCTTTAGCTATCATACGCAATATGATCGAACAAACAAATTGTGTTGGATTAGATTCTAGAAGGACTCTTTTACATAATATACACTTTATCTTTTAGAGATGTTAATACATTCAAAGCGAATCCTTATGGAGCAATTCATGCTCATCAAATTGTATTGAAATTATTGTTCTTCATTGGAATAGCAGAGTTCATTAGTCGTATAATGGGAGATCTTGCTAAACGTGAGAACATTAGAGCATGATATTTTAGAAAGAGGTAGAAAAGAAAAGGATGATCATAGTTGATAATTTTTTATTTAATTCGTGTTATTGCCACAAGAGCACCCCTATAGTGCTTTCCTTTATATAGGTGTTCCATGGTGTGCCACACATTGTTATGCATGGATTAGTCATTTTGCTGGTCAAGTTGTGGAATTTTGCTGGTCAAGTTGTGGTGGCAGTCTTAACTTCAGAATGCCTAAGGCCATGCATCTGTGTTAATCATCACGAAAAGCTGGTCATTAGATATTTTAGTTTTCGGTAGGGGTAATATTCTTTGTAGATTGACATCTGTTCATTTGATCCTGCTCAGAGAAGGTGTTGATGTCTATTGACATCATCTGGATAAGTTCCTGACTATAATAATAGTGGCTTCATTTATAGATTATCCTTCCACGCATGGATCAGCCAACAAGAAGTCATATCAGGTGCTTATTTATAAGTATTTTATATAGATTGCATGCCATCTCCATCTCCCAGTAACGAAAATGCAAAGTCTAATGCCCACCTACCTGTAAACAAACTTACATCAATTTCTTCCAACAGTAAAGACAAAAGTAGATCAGTTCATGGACAGAAATTAGGCTTATCCCTTTAATTCTTCGATCGTCCAGGTTCCTATTATTAGGTTCTACTTTCTTTTTTGTAAATTAGTTCTGATGGATGCCAAAAATTAGGCGATTGATGTCATAGCTACGAAAGCTTTAACATACTGCTATTTGGACAAAGTTCTATTCCAAAGAACAAAGCCATTGATTCTCCTCTTTTAAAGGAGTTCTTGTATTGTCGAATTTCTATAAGGTTAGTGTAGTTGCTGCCTCTGTTTTGGAAATCTAGAGCTGGATATACAAACAAGCACCAACCTGAATGGAATGGCAAATTGCTCTTGGATTTTTTGGTCTGAGCAAATCATCATAAGAGAATGGGATTCAAATCTCAAGGCATTTTGCAGCCTCTTTTGCAGGTTCTTATCTTATCATAGGATTTTAATGTGGATTTTTTATATAAGAAGGAAGGAAGAAATTTTTAACGTCCACGGAACCCAATCGGGTTATGGGACCAGAACAAACAAAGGGGGCATAAGCCCCAATGTAAATGCAGGCCCGAAGCCCAAAAATGTAATCGTAACATGGGGTCTAAGCCCCATTACAACACACAAATAAAGGAAACTGAACCAACCCAAAAACAAGGAGCCCGTGGCTATGCAAAATGTCCAGGGGATCGCCAGCCACCGATCCCTTTAATGATAGCCCCGGCCTCCCCTATACACCGCCCATTTCCGTTGGGGAAGAGCCTCACGGCGACTGACATAGCTCTTCTTTCCGCAAAAAGTCGTGGTCGGGTCAAATCTTCCCGAACAGAAGGTGGTTCCCTTCAAATGATTGCCATGCCGTGAAGATGTGCAAAACCGGAAAGAGCATCCCGAAAACGCACCAAGAGATGCTGGGCGGGGTCGTCGCCGCTCCAACTGGGCGAAAAGGATGCCGTCGGTGTATGTGCATCACCTGACCGAAAAAAGAGGCAGCCCTCATCCGAAGCAGGCGAGTTACCCGTCTCTTCGTGACCTACAACACGCAAAAGTAAGGGTCGATGGATGTTCTGTGGCCCTACCAAACTCGGAAGGCCGGGACTCGGCATAGGCGGTGGAGCGGCAACAAACAACCGCGAAGTGGAGGTCGGCGGGTATCGAGACCGGGGTTCATCATCCCGTGCATAGCATCGGCCCTTGAGCATAGCACTCACATGGTCGCCAGGGCCCCGCGGCTAGAGGTTGGTGAAACATTATTGTGATGGGGGGTCGAAATGCGGTGCCGCAGATCAGAAAGCAATAACTCAAGAAGTTGTACCCGAAATCTCTAGTGGCAACTGAGCAGCATGCCTCCGTGAGAATAATCCAGAGAGCGGACGCGGTGGATCTCGGCAAGCATCCCCAAGGCAAACCCGAGGTCGAGCATCAATCCCGCCCAAGGCCGCAGCCTAAAGATGCACCGAAGGATGGGTCGATGGGACGCCGGGGCCCAAAGAAGGGGCTGCCTGAAGGTATGGCTCAATTGTGGGGGTCATAGGGTTTGTCGAGCCCCGACGCAGTGCGTGGAATCGCATTTTTAATTTCTTGGTCTCCCCAGCCACGCTTTTAATCTTCGGGTCATGCCGACGCTTTACTAGGCCGTAAGAGGAGAGGAAGGACAAACACTTGGGGAGCAATGCAGTCAAGGTAAATCAAAGAACAATGTAAAACCAACAAAGATGAGCAAGAGCGATAATTGGCTTAACTAGACCCGTAATGTGTCGTGCAAGAAATGAAATGTGTAATGGAAAGAGAAAGAAAACACGTAATAGATGGATAAGACCCAACAAAGCACACCGGGACACCGGCGTAAAAGCGGGATTCGACGGTTGTCCGCGCCGGGAAACCCCGTAAGCCTGGAATAATCGGAAGCGCAGAGGTGCTTGATACTTGGCCCAAGCCAAATTGAGGGCGTGCACTAGGTTAATCGGCCACCATGGTGAGGCAGAACCAATCGATGCCATATCATAGCCCCGCCTGGAGTATGAAAACCAACCGAAGTCAAACCGTTTTTGTCAGGCTGCAGGCGAGATCCGTTGCCGGTGCCGTGTGCCTACACCAGCCGCCGCGGATTGGTGCCAGCCCGGACGCTTTATGTGACGCCGAAGGGAGATAACCCAGAGCTTTGCTATCGGTAGCCCGTCGGTTGCCAAGCGGGATCAAGACAAAGGTTTTGGGCAAAACTTCAACAACCCATGCCGGGCCGATGCCGTAGCCGTGGATCCGTGTTGAGCCCCCGATGACCGGGCGGGGGCTTAAATCAATCCAATCCTATCCTATTTGTTCGCCGTTGCTTTTCCCCCTGGCCACTCTACATGGGGTCGCTAGTCCGGCCTCTGGCGCTAGGCGGTGGCGCTAGGCGGGAGGCATGATTGACCAGGGGCTCAAAGAAAGCAGAAGCTAAAGGAGCAAATGCTACATCTCTATATGAGGTTTACGCAATTGTAAGTTCATTTCTCGATGAGATATGGAGTATAGTTTTATATTTATTCATTTGCATCTCAGTGACTCAAGCAATAACCAAGTGGCATGTAAATATGTGATTTTTTTATGTCCATTTGAGTTTATTCAACGAGATGATGGTTATGGGATTTAACGGCGACCAGTTTATCTTCTTAAAGTATTTGTTTTGTGTTATGACTTATTGTTTCCATGGTGCCTTTTTTTTTAATGCATGTGCTTCCAGTTCCATTTCTATTTGGTTCTTTTCTCCACCTCTCTCAAATATCTATTATTCATGTTCATGTGTTGTGAGGTGATGATTTAAGTAACTTTGATCTCCTATAGATCTTTGGATGTGTGCCGTCTCAATACTTTTTCCAATGCAAGAAGCTCCATTTCTTTGATTGCTACCCATTTGAGGAGAATAGATATATGTGTGACCTATGTAGTGCTCTTGAGGTTCTAATTTCTTCATTCCTTAACTTCTGGACATGCAAAAATGACGCCGCATAGGAAGATTTACAGTCAAACTGTAACGAACCTAGTGGCTTACTTTATCTCAGTATAAGAGGGTGTAGATCATCTAACGGCCTTGTTGATATCGTCCATGGGTTATGCTAGCAAAGTGGTATTTAAAACTATAGAAATATATTGGCAAAGGTTATATAAGCGTAAGGTGTTAGATTAATGTGTAGTGGACTTGTAAAATATGATAAGCATGCATTAGATTGCATGCATGTACATGCACATCGCATGCATGCATGTCGTACAAGATGCATGACACTTGTCTAGCATGCATATGCATTGAGATTTAGTCATTGTGTATATATATTGGATGTGAACAAAGGAGAGGGTGCCTTGGTTTGGTGAAGGATCGTGTTTATTGTTCTCCTCTACCTATTCTCTAGAGAAGGAGAGGCTGGCTAATTGTAGAACGATGAGCGTAAAGGAAGGAGCTTGCAGATGGGAAGGCGAGGAAATAGAATCAAGAAAGGCGGATCTAGTCGATAGGAAGCGAATCAATCCGGAAACCGAGGTGGGGATTTGACGCGTGCTTGGGGATTTGATGAGTGCTTGGTCTATTGTATTGCTTGGTTATGCTTCTAGTAGAATATGTGAATTATCTCTAGGGCGTTAGTGTAATTATGGTATTACACGGAAGATATGGTTGCTTATATGTTAAGGGAGTTCTGTTCTTGCTTTGAGATGTGCAATGATGTGTTGTCACTTGGATATGAAATATCTTGGTATGAACCTCATTCTATTGTATTGCATTGTTTTGTGGTTGTTCTTGGACGTAAGATGTATTGTAAAGTCATGATGGATGATGCAAATCTTGCATTACAAGCGGACCACCGGAGGGGTGGAATGGCCGTGAGACTCGCATCCGGCCATATGGCTTTGTTGGATGGCATATTGCATTTTGCGGCCCACCCGGAGGGGTGGGGTGGCCGTGTAGACTCCGCATCCGGCCAGAGCCCTGTTGGATGAGTTTAGCCCATGCACGCATGGATGGAGAGTGGTCTCCTTGGGGTGCAAACCCAAGGATTACGCTTTGGCATATGTGCATACATACTGAGAGAAGATTGATGTGAATGTAAACATGCTTGTAGTATGAGTTCTAACTAATGCAGGGGTAGGAGCAGAGGTAAAATTGTTGTTGTTCTTATCTTTGATGGTTATGGTAGATTACCCGGTGGTTGATGTTGTGGATGCTCCCGAAATGTTCCTCCCCACTTAGTCCTTGTGGACTAACCCCCCCAGTGTTGTTTGTGTATGTTTAAGATGGAGTGCGTCGTGAGAATGCGGTGATTGGGATGGAGAGTCTAGGGATGGGGTGCGGTGGCAGAGGCGTTTTTCGAGTCGTCTTCAATTGACTTATAAGGAGGACTTGTTGAGCTAAAGGAGTTGTAGTATGCCAAGACTTCGGAGGAGTTTGGTCTTGTATGTAATTATCGATCAATGGGACTATACTTTATTGAGCATGTATATAAGTCTCATGTATGTTTAACTTAGATGTTAAGCGTGTTGGTGCAACGGCCTAGGCCAAGGGGCTAGGTCGTTTCCGATTGGTATCGAAGCGGAAAGTTTCGACACCTTGGGGCCATGGGAATTAAGGGCTAAGAGTTCAAGAGATTCTACTATAAAAGTAGAACGGTTTGTTGTTTGGTAAATGCACCAGCCAAGATAAGTTAAGAGGAACAAGGAGCGAGCATAGATCTAAGAGATTGATAGTATCTTGAGTTTTGATTATTATTCTATGCTATGTAAGGTAGAAAAGCTAATGGAATGCGGTTCATCAAGGATGGTTGGTCAAAAAACGAGAATGATGAAATGTTAAGAAGGATATTTTCATGCAAGGTATGAACAGTGGGCCATGATAATTGTGAAGGTATGTTCCTACAAATCTCAATAGCGGTAGATTGGTCTAATGGTGGACCACGTTAAAGCGTTAGACCATGTGTAGGGAGTTGTAGGGCTTCAGCAAAATCAGTGCTAGGGTTGTGAGGGCTCATGAACAGTGCTTAAAGAGGTAAATTCAAGGGTTTAGGAAGTTGTTAGCTATGTTGAGTAGGTTCTTTTTGTGAGAAATCACAATAAACTATGTTCATAATCTTTTAGGATCCCTTGAAATTACTTGTGCGGGTTGTATAGCTATAAGATATACAGTGGGGGGTGTGATTATGTTTTATTTGTCACTCTTGGATTTGGCCACCCAAGATGTGTCATATGAATATGTATCTAGTCCGAGCTGAGTATCTCTTTCCATAGTGGGCTTAGTATTTCATATTTATCCTTAGTACGAAAAAGTGGATTAACCCTATAATGCAGATGTTTGCTACGTTAGCTTGGACATCTGTAGTAAATAATTCAAACTTGTTGCTTGGAATTTTAGCATAAATAGTGAAGTTAAGTCTAGTTTCAAACTTTATACATGCTAGTGGCAAGGTTGATGCACTTGAGTATGTGATAGATTAAGTTGGGACTACACCAATTTGGACAGAAATAGTGGAGCTTAAGCCTATATGGGTTAATAACGAAGTTTTGTATGATGTGGAAGGGTATTGGGAATACCCATGTTCTATTGCTATTGTGGCGAGAAATGTGCAATTGAGAAGACGAGTGTGATAAAAGATGCCCTAGTTGGCTAAAGCTTAGCCTTTGCATTTAAAAAGTAGTAGAAGCGGTGTTAGCCAAGCATTGAAGCGGTGCCTTATAGGGTAGAGTTATGCCACATATTAAGGTTGGAGAAGCATGTGTACCTCAAGTAACTCATGAGGACATGAGTTGAATTTTACAAGGGGAGAATGTAACGAACCTAGTGGCTTACTTTATCTCAGTATAAGAGGGTGTAGATCATCTAACGGCCTTGTTGATATCGTCCATGGGTTATGCTAGCGTGGTATTTAAAACTATAGAAATATATTGGCAAAGGTTATATAAGCGAGAAGGTGTTAGATTAATGTGTAGTGGACTTGTAAAATATGATAAGCATGCATTAGATTGCATGCATGTACATGCACATGCATGCATGCATGCATGTCGGCGCATGCATGACACTTGTCTAGCATGCATATGCATTGAGATTTAGTCATTGTGTATATATATTGGATGTGAACAAAGGAGAGGGTGCCTTGGTTTGGTGAAGGATCGTGTTTATTGTTCTCCTCTACCTATTCTCTAGAAGGAGAGGCTGGCTGGAATTGTAGAACGATGCAGAAACCGGAAGGGAGCTTGCGAGATGGGAAGGCGAGGAAATAGAATCAAGAAAGGCGGATCTAGTCGATGGGAAGCGAATCAATCCAGAAACCGAGGTGGGGATTTGACGCGTGCTTGGGGATTTGATGAGTGCTTGGTCTATTGTATTGCTTGGTTATGCTTCTAGTAGAATATGTGAATTATCTCTAGGACGTTAGTGTAATTATGGTATTACACGGAAGATATGGTTGCTTATATGTTAAGGGAGTTCTGTTCTTGCTTTGAGATGTGCAATGATGTGTTGTCACTTGGATATGAAATATCTTGGTATGAACCTCATTCTATTGTATTGCATTGTTTTGTGGTTGTTCTTGGGCGTAAGATGTATTGTAAAGTCATGATGGATGATGTTGCATCTTGCATTGCAAAGCGGACCACCTTCGGAGGGGTGGAATGGCCGTGAGACTCCGCATCCGGCCAGATGGCCTGTTGGATGGCATATTGCATTTGCGGCCCACCTTCGGAGGGGTGGGGTGGCCGTGTAGACTCCGCATCCGGCCAGAGAGCCTGTTGGATGAGTTTAGCCACATGCGTCTGAGATGGGAGAGTGGTCTCCTTGGGAATTGCAACCCAAGGATTACGCAGCATATGTGCATACATCTGAAGATTGATGTGAATGTAAACATGCTTGTAGCATGAGTTCTAACTAATGCGAGGGGTAGTGGAGGCGGTAAAATTGTTGTTGTTCTTATCTTTGATGGTTATGGTAGATTACCGGTGGTTGATGTTGTGGATGCTCGAAATGTTCCTCCCCACTTAGTCCTTGTGGACTAACCCCCGGTGTTGTTTGTGTATGTTTAAGATGGTACGTCCCGGTGAGAATCAACGATTCGGATGGAGAGTCTAGGGATGGGGGTGCGACAGCAGGAGCGTTTTCCAGAGTCGTCTTCAGTGACTTATAAGGAGGACTTGTTGAGCTAAAGGAGTTGTAGTATGCCAAGACTCAGAGGAGTTTGGTCTTGTATGTAATTATCTGATCAATGGGACTATACTTTATTGAGCATGTATATAAGTCTCATGTATGTTTAACTTAGATGTTAAACGTGTTGGTGCAACGGCCTAGGCCAAGGGGCTAGGTCTGTTTCACAAACCTATCAAAAATAGTCAAACCTATCAAAAATGTAGTCAACAGAATACTACGACGTGGAGTACGGCCTCAGGTCAATTGATTTTCTGTATGCATGCTCTGAAGGCTTTGTGTGATTTTTGTGTATGTTTAGGATCTTATCTTTGCCACTAATTTTCCTTTTCAAGGGGGATTAGTTGAAGAGCTTTGTGTCTTATTTAAATTGCCAGAAGCTGAAGAATGGACCCAACCAAAGGATTGATTTTTATACCTTATGAGTATGTTCCATTGCAGGCATGGTCTGTTTTACCTAATCATAATATAATCATATTGTCTTTGTTGTTTGGCTTTAGGATGAGGGATTTGACAAGAATAAGGAAGAAACAATATTTCGTTTACTCTAGCACATGTTATCTGCCTTTGACCCTAGAGCTATGGTAGATTATTATGTAAGACATTCAACAACACAAAGGTATCATTTAGACAGTATACACGATTTGAAATTTTATTTGTTATTAGAGTATAGTATGTATTTAAGAACTTGAATATGCAATTTGCATGTACTTAATTCATTCCTTCTATTGTTATCATGAATCCTGCTCCATGTTGTTGTCCACACATCTCATATTATATGACATCCACTTTATGCCAAAAAATATGGCCTCAAGGACTCCATTTATGCATATTTAGATCGTTCCTTCTATTGTCATGAACCCACTCCATGTTTGCTGTGCTCATATTATATGACATCTACTTTATGCTAAAAGAATATGGCCTTAGGGACTCCTTTGTTGCATAATTTTGATGGACTAGGTTTTCATGTTTTTTTTTTCACTCTTTGTTCCCTGGGATCAGAGGTGACGACATAGCCAATTTTGGAAGTATGTTGTGAATGAGGCAAAGACATTTACATGGCTTCATTATGAAGAAAATTCTCAAGGGAGGGCATGAAATTAGTATTTTGGATGACAATGTCTTTTAGCCAAAGATGTCCACAGTACAGGCTGCATAGGAAGATTAAATATGAACCAATGTCGATGTCTCAGATAGCCTGATGTCATTGCCTTGGGCATTTCTAAAAGCAGACAATAAGAGTAGAAAATATCAAATGCTATAGTTTAGATGTGCTTTGTGCATCTACATTCAGAGCAAGTGAGATGGCATTAAATCAATTGAAAATATCAAATGCTATAATTTAGATGTGCTTTGTGCATCCACATTCAGAGCAGTTGAGATGACATCGAATCCATTGCAAGCTAAAATGCATGATGATTATTCACATCATTTGTAAGTCCTAGGTTTCTATAGTAATTCTATCTAGGATTCAAGAATAAACTTACTATCTAGGCAATCAATATTGCTTCATGCAACTTCACAACCTCCTCAACATATATTCACAAGGTAATTTCAATTGTCTTGGCAATCGACTTCCTTCATGTAACTTCACACCTCCTCAAAACAAGATACATGAACTTGAAAGAAACAATGTCAACTAAAATTGACAATTTTAACAACAATATTAGATAATTCTACATGTTGAACTAAAAATTGTGCATTGATATGCCAAGCTTTAGCATAAAATGTTTCATGAGCCTCATCCTTTTGTTCCAGTTTATGCCATACACAAAGACAAAAGAAATCAAATGATGAGGAGGCTGATGCTCAGATTTTATAGATCAAAGTAGATCTGTCAAAGGTAACTGAAGATTTGGCAAACGTGATAAGCAACTTGTTGAGCTCAAAACATCCAAAGGAGGTAAGGTTTATCCAAAATGTATTCGCCCAACCAACTACCTCCCACACCGTGGATCTTATGATATTCAAGGGAGATCCACCATCTAGCAACACATTATAGAAGGTATAACTCCCCAAAATGGCTGAACAGGTTTCTGCTTGTGATCAGCTAGCGAGGCGCAAACCCTAGCGAGGCGCAAACCCTAGCGCCTTCAAATTTCCTTGGAGCTCTCCTTATCAGGCCGAAACTTTCATGTGGAAAAGAGATTGAAATCCAGAAAAGGCAACAGATTGGCAACTTGCATCCCGATTTAGCTCCCCCAAGTAGGGGGGGGGCATTGCTGGGTTTATAATGATGAATGGTTTTCGGCAGGGCAGATCTTCGTAGGACAGGTTTTCGGCAGCCACATGAGAGCTCTCCCTGTTGCGTGTCTAATTAGCTCTGTATCTGAATCGGTTGCAGGGCTACCTTGACCGGTTTACCAAGCTCCTTTCCTGCTTCTAGGGCTCTGACATCTAAGCTCTTTAGATAATGCTTGTTCTTCGGTTCTAGATTTGCCTTAGTCTTTCTTAGATTTTCTAAGATTCTTTGTCTTAAATTATCATGATGAGGTCCTTGGCATTTATTTCGAGTTCTCTTATAAATTCCCAGCTCCTGGGCCATCTTTCTCATCATCTTTCTCAGTTTTATGGGTCTTCCATTGCCTCTGTCCATCATTTGCTCTAGTTCTGTTTCATCTCCTCCTCATTACCAGGTATCCTCACCTCCCGCTCCCTCAGACTTAAGTAAATACTTTGTGGTCATCTTTGCACTGAACCAGGTTTGCTGTGGTTGGATTGAGGGCCATATTTGGGGTCTTTGGTGTCTGTTAGTGGATGAGCACACATTTCCTGAACAATATTTTGTAGCTGCTCAATCTTCCATCTCTTTAGATCAGCAGGCCACTGCAACTGAATTCAAAATCGCTCACCTTGGGGAGGACCGTCCTATAACTGCACTTTTCACAGTGTATTGCCACTCTCTGGGGGAAATGGTGGCTCTGGAGCTTTATCGGGTCTGATTCCCTATGGATTGTGTCTTCACCACCCCTCCCAATAGACGCCCATATTTCTATCTCCACTGAATCTAGCTCTCAGTTATCCAACCCATCAATAACTTCTCCTACCAGGGGAGGGTCCATCTTTCGTACAGTTATCTTGACCAACGGGATATATCTGTGGTGGGGGTGGATAGAGGGGCCTGTTGCTGAACTTTGGGCGACTCTGATTGACAACAGATCAATCTTTGCTGATCAGTTTTATTATTTAGGTGGTCTCCTTATTCAAGGCGATCTGGCAGTGGTTAGATGCACGATCAGGTTTCTATGCTTTGCTGACCCAAATATCTTACCCTCTCAAGCTCTTGTTGTACATCCCTCTTGGCTCGAAAGTGGATACTGGCTAGAGCTCTACTAGAAATGGCTGGTCATCCTCATGTTGAGGGAGGGGCTAAAATTATCTCATGTGTGGGAAGACACCTCTAGAAATATCTCTTTACATATTCCAGAGGTCGCAGACCGAATTCGTCGCCTGGAAAAGCTAGGTCTCATTGGCAAGGTCATCAAAGGTAATCCAAGTCTTGTGGAGGTGACAAAGGTTCTTGAATGAGTCTGTAGAGCAAGTGTTCCTCCAAGAGTCCTCTGGCTTGGGAACCTATATTTCCTAGTTACTGCCAATACAGAAAATGATGCAAATATTCTATTCAAAAGAGGTATAGTTTCATCCATGAATGGTCAGTGCCTTCTTCAGAGATGGCGAGAAGATTTTGACCCCCATAATCCTGATGCATGTTTCTACCCTGTATGGGTCTCCCTCAGTAGTTTAAGATCTGAGTATTGGACAGAAAAATCCTTTAAGTCAATTGCAGCTCCACTTGGGGAGTATATTTCTGATCTGCATCTCAATGGACATCTTAAAGCCTATTCCTGAGCATGTAACTTTCAAAGGCTACAAGGCCCAAAACATTCTGTTTAACCTTGTAACTTCCGGGTGAGAATAACGCCCCTTTGTGTGGAGCAAGAGTCCATGCATCTGCACTCTGCTCGGTTCCAGGAGAACATCCCCAACAAATGGCTGACAGAATGGCATCTAAAGGGAAGGAGGTTGCTGAGGATGACGGCTATACTCTAGTGTCAAAGTCTGGCAGAAACAGAGGAAAAGATTTCTTCAATGCTCGTAAAGGTCGAGGTAGCTATGGAAACCCTCTCCATCATAAGCTCCGTCCAAACTACCAAGTGGGGAATGTTGGATCCAAAAGCTCTAGTCCCAAGGACTGTTTGCAGGTTCAGTCCAATGTTGGTAAAAATCCCTCTGGTCTGGTTTAGAATTTGCTCGATGCAGAATTAATGGGAAGAGAAGGACCTTCTGAGATGGTGGATATCATTATCACAAAGAAAGATACCAAGTCTTCTACGATGTGCCCCTTTGGTCGGATGTTGACCCCCTCTTGGATAATGACACCGCACTGGACAAAGAGCGGACAAGTGTCCCCAACCGTGAGCTAGGTTTGACCAGGCAAAGTGGATCGACCAATACCATGATGGAAATCAACCCATCGAGGCGACAAGCGTGGCTTCCAACCCGCACCCAAGCCGTGGTGAGCCAAATAATTCAAGAGAAGACCTTGCACTCAATGAAGACCCTGCACCAGAGATGGAGCTTACACCAAACAGGGAGCTGTCACATGTCCAAATTAGATGTGAGCCGGATTCAACCAGCCAAGTTGCCCTAACCAGTGCCATGGTGGGCATCAACCCATCTGATCTTGACAAATCTGCACCCAAGTTAGATGAACATAGAAGGATCTTGCATGGCAGCACTTTGCATGGCAACACGCCTGGCTCCCAAGGAATGGAACTGAATTATAATGAAGAGTTAGCCAACCTTCAAGAGGGAGCCACCTTGGAGAAAATCACTGACATCTTGGAAGATATTGAAGCAGAAAATGAGGCAGAGGACTGGCCCATCACAAAGCCCTTTACAGGTGCCATAGAGAAGAAAAAGAAGGGAAGACAGCAAAAGAGGGTCTCGTTTGAACCAGGAATTATTGCCGAGGTCCTTTATAAGCACTCTATCTCAGAAGGTGCTAGCAGGGGAAAAAGGGCAACCTAAAACTAATGGCAGCTAGTATACATATAGAGGGAATCCTATCCCTTAAGCAGTTTTTTGTTGCGACTTACTCTATGGGAGCCTTATCTCGTCTTGGAGGTAAGTTTTTGAACCATCTCCCGTGCGATTATGTATGTTTTCTCATATTAAGTAGTAGAATGATGGTTGTGTCAATTTGTTGGTGGAAGTTAAGGCATGGCATGGTTAACTCGAAACTCTAGCTTGCTTGTTAAGGGGATGCTGCAATGTAAGAAGGTTGGCCTCCAAAAGATTGGGACCACCCTAAATTGTTGGCAACTTGGCAGTGATAAAATGCTTTGTCAAATATTGGCTGACAGCAGGATTATGGCAGTAAGGGTACAAGCCTATAGTGAACATGGCAGATTTATGTACTGTACTCTTCTTCTACAATTGGCAGGTAAAGGGATAACTTTGATGTGGCATGGCAGAAATACAGGTTCTGTCCGGAATGACAAAAATGCAGGTCCAATGTTGAAAATGTAGTATGCACTTTTTGGTATACTCAAAAGAATTAAAATAGGTCTTTGGAAGATGCAGACTGGAGTTTTTGTAATGGATACACAAAAATATGCCTACATGGTACTACAATTAAAATGTAAACTATGTAATGTGGACGGACTGCTGGGGCCCTTTGAAATGAGGCTAGGAATTGCATGTATTTGGTCTGATATTTTCTTTGGGAAGAAACAAACGTGTACCAGAACTTACAAACAAATTCAATCCTTTGTAGTACAAATTCCATTTGCACTTTGTAACCTGCCCATCAACAACTTTTTTCAAGTACCCTGGATTAGGTCTCAGAATATTAAGGGGGAATGGGGCACTGGAAGTTCTAGAAATATGGGTAATGTCCTTCAAGGTCAAGGGGATCTACAACATCAAAGGGCACCGGGTTTATTGGCCCCAGGTGTAGTGATGACCCTTGTCTTGGTACAAAAAAGGGGACAAGGCGACGCAATTAGCAAATACCCTGGATCAAAGTGATTGGGGGATCATAATGGGCAACCCTTGGGATGAGTGCCACATAGGAATAGATTCTCCCCGAAGGGAAGGAGAGGTCACGGTTTTATTCTGGGACGGCCATGGGGATCTGGGGAATAACAATGAAAATAGTCTCGTGGAACCTTCGGGGAATTAAAGGTGTTTTGAAAAGGGCTAGAGTTCTGGCAGCCGCCATAAGATCTATGAATGCTGACGTCATCATGGTACAAGAACACAGGCTCCCAGACTTTGAATCTAGCTCATTAGGGGGATGGGTGGGTAGCCAATATTCCGCTCTTACTTGTGCAGCTAGAGGCACCAAAGGGGGGACCGGAATTCTATGGAGAGGTCTAACTAGCAACCTCCAATATGTGGGAACTGATGGGAGATGGCAGGCAATACAATTTGAAACAGATGGAGTCCAATGGGGGCTGATTAACATATATGCCACCAACAAGCCTGCAGAAAGAGCTGTGCTATGGAGAGAGATAAATACGTGGTTGGTCAGCCAACAAGGGGAAAACTGGATTTTAGGTGGTGACCTCAACATGACGGATGTATGGGACCAAAAGCTTGGGCTGATCAGGAACCTCTTAGGGGAGGAGAGGGTGGCATGGGACTCTCTTCTCAATAATAATGGATTTGCTCTCCTCCCACCATCGAATACTCCATACTCCTGGTCAAATAAGCAAAAAGGTATGGATAGAGTTTATTGTCTTCTGGATAGGTTCTATTTGGCCAACAAGTCGGCCCCGTTCATGGATAAGTGTTTTGTTGAAGGGGACCTTACCTTCTCACAGTCTGACCATGTGCCACAAAAACTAGTATTGGAGGATCTTCCCTTTGCTAGACGAAAGGGCAATACTCCCTTTAAATTCAATACTGGTCTCTTAGGAAAGGAAGCATTCTGTAATCCCTTTAGAGAATTTATTCTGGCGCAACCAAGGGAGGAAGGGCTCCCTAGCATGAAAGCATGGGTTAAAATAAATGCCCTGATGAAAGATTGAATAAAAAGATGGGGTAGAGAGCGTGCCCAGGAGTTTCGAAAGTCTAAAGCCGATCTCTACAATGAAATTCGACAAGTCAAACAAGATTTAGTTTCAGACCCATTCAACATTGCATATCAGAAAGTTGAGGAAGAATTAACTATCAGAGTTAAGGCAATAGAGGAAGAGGAAGCCCGTGGGGCAGTTATGAGATCTAGGACTAAGTGGTATACTGAAGTGGATCATGAGAACTCCAAGTGTTTCTTTAGATTGGCAGGAGCCAGGTTGGCCAAGAATAGCATTACCTCGGTAATTGATGACTAGCATCAAGTCATAAAAGGGGAGGCAGAAATAAGAGCATTCTTTAGAAACAGCTACGAAAGGCTTTTTAAGGAAGAGCCTCTTCCAAATGATTACTCCTCCCTTTGCTCCAAATGGTTACCCTCTATCAGTCAAGGTCTTTCAATAAACAACGAGGAGAACATACTATTGCTTCAGGAACCAGGAGATGCAGAAATATACAAAGCGTTAAGTTCTCTAGCTTCTGGGAAATCCCCCGGGCTAGATGGGTTCCCACCAGAGTTCTATGTAGAATTCTGGGATGTCTTGGGTCCTTCCTTTGTTGCAGCAGTCAAAGGAGCCTGGGCTGTCAGATATCTTCACCCAGCCTTGGCAAATGGATTCATTGCACTCATCCCAAAAGTGAGCAGGCCTTAGGCCATCAATGAATGGAGACCGATTGCACTAACCAATGTTCTGTATAAAGTGATCATGAAAGTCATAGCTATTCGAATTAAACCAATCCTAGCCCGTGTGATAGGGTGTGAACAATCAGCTTTTCTTCCAAACAGAAACATCCTAGACAATTACCTGGCCGCTAGGGAGGGGCTTCACTGGTGTAAGCACTCAGGCCAGGAATGTGTTATGCTTAAACTTGACTTTCACAGAGCCTATGACACACTTAGATGGAGTGGGTTGAAGGAAGTCATGGCACATATGGGTTTTGAAACAGACTTCATTAATTTAGTTATGGGCTTGAACAAGATGGCATCTGCATCAGTATTGGTGAATGGCCAGCCCTCTGGCCTCTTTGACCTCAGAAAAGGAATTAGGCAGGGCTGCCCACTTGCTCCGTACTTATTCCTGATCATGGCAAACCTTTTAACTCTAATGGTGAAGGAATTGGAAGCAAGAGGCATGGTAAATGGTTTAACTCTTCCGTGTTCGTAACAAGGCACGACAATAATGCAATATGCGGATGATACTTTCCTTTTCTTAAGATATGATGACAAGAGTTTTGAAGCCTTTCAGAGGAGCCTTTGGGTTTTTTTTTCTATAGCTGGAATAGAAATAAACCCAAACCAAATGTGCCGCTATATGGCCATTTGATGGGGTCGTCGATGCAAGGGTTAAGGCATGGAACTTTCATACAGTCGCTGCCTCAGAGACGGTGAAACTTTTGGGTATGCCTCTTAATCTGGCAGAAAATCTAAAAGGTCTGTGGTCTCCAATTGTAGAAAAGATTCGAAAAAGGTCAATTTATGGTCCCCAGAAAGCTCTCTCAACTATGGGACGTGTGACAGTAGCAAATGCAATCCTCAACGCCACTCACATCTACTATTCATCGGCAATTGTGGCGCAAAAATATGTATATGATCAAATTTTGGTAATTATCCGTAAGTTCATATGGGGAAAAAAAGCAAAGGTAGCATGGGCAGAAATGTGTCGTGATAGGAAGGACGGGGGGCTAGGTTGTAAGGACCCAATGGTTCAGGCAAGAGCTCTAGCGGCTAAATTTGTTTGGCGGGCTATTCAGAATGACAGATTACCAGCAATTGATCTAGTGAGATTTTGGCTCCAACAAGGCAAGATAAGGGGTAAACCCTCCATCCCTAGGGATGAGACTGGGTCTCTTTTCTATAAGTTCAAATTGGGGTCGGGCACTGCTGCCATGCCATGGCAGCATGGAAGAGCCAAGCACGTGTTTGCACTAATCCTCTCAGCTTGATTTGGTTTGCAAGACAATAGGGAAATGCTTCACTAGGATACATCAAAGTTTGAAGAGCAAAGGAAGGACAATTGACTCAAGTCACTCAAGAGATACAAAAGGTCAAACAAGCAAAGGAAGTGAAGGGAAGAGGAGAAAGAAGACCCCTTGAAGAACATTCCATGGTATGTTGGCATCTTTGGCATTTTGATTTCCTTCCTCATTTACTCCACCATCCCAAGATACCATTGAACTTTGACCCCTTATCCCAAAGTCAAGCTTGACCTTGAAGATTCTTTCTAGTCAAAATACACTTTCATGGAACACCTACTTGCTTCATCATCCACTAGTTCAAAAGTGACTTGACTTGGGCATAATCCACGCTCATGAAGTCAACATCCCATGCAACTTGAGCAAAGAAAAAGTTTACAAAAAATTCCTAAGGGAAGTGCTCAAATTTCGAATGTGCCCAAAGAGGTACTTAAAAGTTGCACCATGAAATCTTTGGCTCCTAAATGAGCACTTGATGTGCCAAGTCACTTCACACCTCACTTCACACGCCAAGTCATCACACCCATCTTCATTCTAGCCATTTCATGTCAAACTCTCACATTCAAATCAAAATTCATATCAAAGTTAAACTAGCATCATTGTTGCCACATCACCATTGACACCTCATCACTCACACACATCATCTCCATATCATTCAAAAATTTTGACTAGAAAGAATTTTCAAATTCAAGATGGCTAACACGTCATCATTTCTATTTGCCACATCATACCACCTAGCCTTGTCATCATTTCCAAATCCCACTTCATCCACTCCTTAGCTCATTTTTTGCCAAAATCCAAAGAGCTCCTTTGTGAGAAGAGATTCCAGAATCTTATAGAGTATGAAAAAAGATTCCTCTAGGAAAAAGAATTTTGAAAAAAGGCTTTGTTTTGGGCATTATATGTGCTTCCTAGGGAATCGTGCCATAGGGTTTAGGGGGTGCAAAAATTTTCCTATCTACCCCCAGCCTAATTTCTCTTTCAAATTAATCTCCCCATGCCGCGTGGAACATCCAAGGAGGCGTGGCAGGCGGTGGAGGTACCGGATCCCACGTGGATATTGCACGCAATAATCAGAAATATTGAATTTTCTTCGAATTTATATACCTTGGCGCAGCCAAATCCATTTAAGCTTGTGGGATATTTAAATGCGAACCCGTATGAACCCTAAATTTGGAAGCCCGCCAAGATCCGGTTAATTCGCCCAACAAACTAATAAATCATGACCTAAACCGGCGAATCACCATGTTTAATGCCAAGAATGATAATTGCGAGATAAAAGACGGAGGATTGAGGGGAATGATCAAGATCCCAACTGGAACGTAGCATTTACAAAAAGGGGTTTTTGACACGTGGAAAGAAGATCGAGGGCTTTGAGGAAAGAAGCGATTTCGGCTTTGAAGAAGGACCGGCTTGATGATCCCGAGCTTGATTCTCGACCTTCAATGTTTACCTATGATCTAGATTATTGACTCAATTTTCTGGATTTGTTGAATGTGTACCTATTTGATCTAATGCCCCAAGACCACGAAGCTTGGGATATTACTTTGTATCTTTTGAGTGTTTGATTAAATTGAAAATCCAACCTTTGTGGCAATCTGTTTGAGTTGCATTGAAACTCTTTCCCAAAAGCAAACAATTGTTAGAGGCTAGGCGTCTTATGCCCTGCATGCATCGTTAGATATATGTGGTCCGTCTATGTAGCAACTCATTAGAGAGTATAAAAGCCAAATTCTGTTCAAAGCAAATTTACAATACCAATTCAAGCCAACATTTTTAGATCCAATGGTATTGCACAACAGGCATAGGAGAGCAATTTTTTGAGCATCAATCTTGCCAAACTAACAAGGCAATGCTAGACACGTGCAATCCTTCATTAGAAAATATTTTCTTTCAAGATTATTCATTTCTTATAGTCTTAGGCAAAAAATTGTAAAAAAGAAAAATAGGTTCCTTTTTGTCAAAAAAAGAAAACTTGGCCCCTCAAGCAGCTTGAGAGAAATGAGCAAAATAGAGTTGGTAGCTCAAAAAATTCCTTGCCAATATCGAGGTTTCAAATTTTAGCTTCGCGGGGATATTGACAAAAAAATTGACTGTTTAATTGATCTAATTTTGGCCTATCTAACCTATTCATACCTTTGAGTTTTTGCAAATTGGTGTCAAGTGTTAAGCATCTTGAGGAGAGATATCCATATCCATAGCTTGATAGATCAAAGGTATTTAGTGAAGCGGACTTTTTGCCTTCAGTGGAAACATACTCATAGTGAACTTTTGTGCACTTTTTTCGAATCTTTGCACCAAAGTGGTTGCCTCAAGCAACCCTGGAGGTTCTAAACCACCAGGTTGAAGGTTTTGCCAGAACACCTTCAACAGCACATCCCCAATTATGAAAAAAATTTTGGGAGCTTGGCAAGAAGTGCAAGATTTGTTTCAAGTGGATGATGCTCCAAGGGAAGTTTGATGTCTCAACCAATTATTTTGGAATGTATTTAATTTGGGAGAAGGACCACTTCCATTTTAATCGGGTTCACCCTCTTTATCTTTGTTAAAGTTTATGGCAGGAGTAACTAAAGGTGGGGCACTTATGGGAAAGTGATGGATGGATTTCATGGACCGTGAGAGCCCTCATACCCGCTATAGGGTAGGGGATAGAAAGGTATTTAAAAAGATAATGAGGAATGTTAACATGCTCTCAGGGAATGCAGGGCCGGAGGAAAGATGGATATGTGGGGATGAAGATGGTTATAAGGTCAGGAAAATATATGGTTTGCTAATGCCACCACCTCCACTAAAGGCTGCTGACATATTGGGTTTGGATCAAGTAGACACAAAAGAATTATTAACCGTGTCCTGGACTTCTCTATGCTCGAGGAAACTACAGTTTTTCCGCTGGATCAGTCTACAGGATGGTTTATGCAACATGACTTGGTTACTGAATAGGGATATAGTGCATCATGATCTTTGTCCATTGGGCTGTGGGGCCTCTGAGACATTGGATCATCTCTTCTTCTGTCCAGAAATAAACGACTTCTGGAAATGGGTCAGTCCAATTATCGGATTGGATATATACCAATTATCATGGCCAGAAATACTAGTCAGTCTAGGGGAAGATATAATCCAACTCTCACTCACCAACATATCTCTCTAGTGTGTATGGAAACACCGATGTGGAGTAGCTCTTGGTGGCCCTGGCCCTGGCCCTGGCCCTGGCCCTGGCCCATCATGGACCGAATAAAAAATCAGTTTAACCAAGAGGTGGCCCTCATGGCCCTGGCCCATCATCGTAAATTTGGACGTAACTACAATAGAGAACTGGACAGGATAGGAAGTTTGACAGGGTTCTACTCCCTTTTTAGATGCCATTGGGACTCTCAAGGTGGATAAGTGGTACCATCTATCAGCAGAGATAGAGTTATCTTGAGTCCAAATTAATTTGTAAGGGGGGTATCCTTCAATCCATCTCTCTCAGAAAATGGCTAAAAGAACTGGATAGTATCCCCTCTGGGAGAAGAAGGGAATTCTCCTATAGTAACCCAGGGGTGGAGAAGATTGGAACTATAACCATGGAGTACAAGACTTGGACTCCAGGGATAACCCTGCTTAGAGATAATTCTTCCTATCCATCCCTAATGGGGACATCCATTGTATAACTGATTATAATAAATATAATACATATCCTTACCCTCAAAAAAAAAAAAAAAAAAAAAAAAGGGCTGAACACGTGAATGCCCCAGGGTCTTCTTTCTTCTGAGCCAATACAAGGTTAATAGCATCTGCAAAATTCACACATTGCAAACAGTTTGCTGTAACAGCCTTTTCCTATAACTAGGTGCAATTTTTAACAAGGTGAAGAGATTTGCACTTGTTTTAGAACTCTTGAGCAAAGCATCTACCTTACCTCATCAAGGTCTCGGTCTTTCTTATCATACTTTTGGTGAGGAGGTGGGGCTATTACTTGAGGAGGTGCTTCTGCAATAGGGCTTGGTGGTGGTGGTGGCACCCTAGGGGCATTGGAAACATGTCTACTTGATTCAACATGGTTATTGGCCTCATTCATACTCCTAGCCTGCACCACCATGACTTCTTCAGCTTTGGGAACATCTGTAGCCTATGTAAACCTTATAGAAGCACTTGATTCAGCAAATCTTACAGAGAGGCCTGGTTTAGACTTCTTTTCTCTTCCTTGTTTAGCAAAATACTCCTTAACTGGACTCTGACATCACTGTCACCAATTTCTTTACAAAATGCACAAACAGGACACTCTTTTCCAAATGTTAGAGGGATGTGTATTTCCATTACAATCATACATTCTGGATAGATCTAACATCCCTAGGATGTTTTGAGCTCAACAAGTTGCTTAGTTACCTCTGCCAAATCTTCAGTTACCGTTGATAGATTTGCTTTGATCTCTAAAATCTGAGCATCAACCTCCTCATCATTGGATTGCTTCTTGTCTTTGTGTATGGCATAAACTGGAACAAAAGGATGAGGCTTATAGGTGCAATCAGTGGCATCAGGATAGAAAGGATCATGATGGAAGACCGTATGCTTTTCTGGTAAGATAGAGAGCATCTCAGTCAGTTCAGTTTTCCTGGCAAAGATCTTGTAAATAGAGCCAAAGCCTTCAACAGCCTGGACCTTGATTAGCTTTCTTTGAATTTCTGGTTCAAAAGCCAAGCCTTCGATAAAAGAAGAAACCAAAAAGAGAGTAGGGATTGACATTTGGCTTTTCTGACATCTATTCAGGTAGGTACCGAATCTTTCCTTGTATTGGCCCACACTCTCACCTGCATGAGGAAAAAGATTGTAACTCATTAATAAGGTCTTAAGGAGCAGTCAATTTACAAAATTTATCCAGGAACTTCTTGATAAGATTATCCCATGTGGTGGTTTCCATAAGCTTTTCTTAGGTCAGCCAAGCTCCAGCCTCATCTTCCTCTTTGAAGCATTTCTAAAATTCTGACATCTTGCAGCCTTGGTTGAAGCATAATCCCTGTAATATTCTTCAAATACCCTCAAAAAGATTCATGCTTGAGCCAAATGTAGGCAACAGAATTGGAACATTCAATTCAAATTGATATGGCATGCTTTAAAGCAAACCAATTGAGTGAGGGCAAAGACCATTCCGTGCAATGTTCTGACGTCTCCACATCCTCTTGTAGTTTCTGTTCTGTTGGAAACTTCTGTTTAAGAGCCATGAATTCTTGAGATCCAGGAAGAACTCGGTAGGACCTCCAAGATGTTGACCGTCAACCTGGCTTTAAGAATCAAACATAAGAAGCCAACTTGAAACTATGCTCAAGCTGGGATTGGGACATCCAGATCACTTAAGTTGATTAGTGTACGAGAAAATTTCAACACAAAGGTCAAAAGATCTAGTGTTCATACCTTTCCCATTTTTGGAAAATAGTAGTGGTATTCAAGTGGAGGTGGTTTGCAGGAATGGATTGATTTTTAAGGTTTGATTGCTTGCAGAGAAAAGTTGTTTGGAGAGAATGATGTAGGTCAGAGTTATAATCCGAGAGATATTCAGACTCAAACGTGGGACAAAAATTGGTCAATGACAGTCAACAAGCAAAACAATGATCAGGAAAATGGTTTTTGAATTGCCAAATGCTCTTTGAGAAATTCCAGAGCCAATGTATGGCCAAAAGGGTCCTTAGAATGCGAAAGTGGTCAAATATCGATTTGGATCTTGGGAAGTGGGTTTTATACTCAGATTTGCCAAAATATTGTCGAGAAGGTGACTTGAGTTTGCAATGGTAATTCTGGGTTTTTTCAAAGCATATAGGTGCTAATGGATGCAGGAAACAATGGAAGCTTGCAAAAAGTGGCTTTGATAGGCAATTTTTATTAATATGAAGATAAACATGTCATAATAGTATTGTATTGAAGGTAATCAATCCTTCATACACATCAAAAAGTCATTGAAGGAGTACTCGAAATATCATAAGGATGTAGTTTTTAATGAATCTTTGCAAATCCAACTTTGGAAAACACAGGAGCTTCAAGAACTCTTCAGATCATGATCAGCATATATGAATGTCAACTTTGAGCACATATGGGGCTTCAAAAAGTGTCAAAGCCGAATCCCCTGCATACGTATTCAATTCAAACAGTTCCCAATTCTTAGGGTTTAATTTTAGGTTTGTTGGGCTTCAAAAGTGGGGGAAATTAAAAATAGATATGTTGCTGCGATTTTGGCTCTAGCTCTGGCATGATTCAAGCTGAGATTCATGGATTAAGCTTCATAGCCGTATGTTTCACTAAGGAGCCCGAGTATTTGCCATATTTATCCACGTGTATATTCGTCGTATACATGTATTGGAAGTTCAAAGCAATGGTTTTAGGGAGTACAAAGGGGAAATAGCAAGGCCTTAAAATTTTAATAACCTTGAGACCATGGCGAAGCCATTTGAGCATGAAAATTTGAGATATAAGCTTGCAAGTCCAACTTCTTTCATGAAGCAAGGATCATAAAGGAGATAACAAACATTTATATGGACTTTGATGCAACCTTTGAAGACATTTCAAAACCATAAGCAAGTCCAACTTTGGCACGTGGCATTTCTTGGGACCATGGTGAAAGAGTATGGAGCATATTTTTGAAGGAGCAAGGTGGCTTGGACACATGGTAAAGAATTAATAGGAAGAGAAGGAAAATAAGAAGCTTGATGGTGGCAATAGAAAATGAAGTGTGAGTGAGAGGCATTTGACAAGGGTTTGAGAGTAATAAACAACATGGTTACGGTGCATAAGACAATGGTATAGTGTTTTAATAGAAGGCATGGGTGTATGGAAAATAAATAGATGTGGAGAGGCAAAAAATTTGAAAGGGATAACAAGGATGAAGGTAGAGCATGGATATGAAAAAGGGGAAATAGCTGGGCGAAAATGCAAAGGTGGATAAAAATGGAAGATGAATGTAGAAATGAGAGAGAATAGCTAGAATTTGGGAACCATATACCATGGGGTCTTCCAAACTTCAAACGAGTGTCATTCAATCTTTTAACCTAGAATCTTCTACAATATGCCTTTGACCAAATATTTGACCATAAATATAGTACCTCTCCTGAGAGTTGACCTTGAATGCTTTGTGTTGACCTTGAAGATAATGTCTCTTTTGTTTGACATTCACATCAATGTTGGCTAATAAGCTCTTTCCAACTTTGACCTAATCTCTTGGGGTCATAAATTTTTGGTTATATGGATCAAATTGCAAGTTAAATACGTCTTGGAAACTACTGCAACTTCTCACAAGATGCAAAGTTTGGATTATAATGGGAAATGAAATTATATTGGTTTATTCCCTAGTTTTCATAATTTATTTAAACTCAAGTGCAATGATGATTTTACTAACTCTTCTCTATTCTATTCTATTCTATTCTATTCTATTCTATTCTATTCTTATGCTAGATTACTTGGAGAACAAATTTGACATCAATTTTGATGAGAAAGAAGCATCTTTATTCAAAGAATTGCCAATCCAAAAAAAATTTAGATACGAGGACAATTTATGGAAACCAAAGCAAAATAAAAATCTTTTCTAATCTGTATAACTTCCCTAAGATTGAGATATAGTGGACTGTTGAGTTTTAC
Organism: Isoetes taiwanensis; assembly: GCA_021234155.1. Taxonomy (NCBI): domain Eukaryota; kingdom Viridiplantae; phylum Streptophyta; class Lycopodiopsida; order Isoetales; family Isoetaceae; genus Isoetes; species Isoetes taiwanensis. Next base: position 1,326,980 of record JAJEKV010000101.1, read on the forward strand.
AAATGGACATACCAAATGTATTGTTTGTTTTGGTTTTTTGAGATCAATCACATGCAGACGACGGAAAAGCTGTTTGAATACCACAGAGAGTGCTACTATTATCACAGTGGTCGGACAGATACTTACAGAGCCTTGATATTATTGATGGCAACTAGCAATTCAGAGGATCTGATAGATGCAACAGACTGGGGAAAGTATATCAAGTTCATAATTTAACCCATTTTCATTGATCAAATCACCTTTTTGCACCCATATAACTTTTAGCATTTGTTTTTTCAAGTAACTCACGGGAATACATATAGTTTTTGTCTCTTAAGTGTCTCTTGAAATTTTATTAAAGATCAACCACAAGCAGAGGATCATTATGTTGGGAAGCACGCTCATCACGCAAGTCTTAAGGTGCTTGAGAGACTTCATATTAACTAATCTACCCATGTCCAAGGGCCTTTAACTAGATTACATGTGGGGCGAGAGTTCTTTGATCCTGCATAATATTGGTCATATGGTATATATCGTATTGGGCCTTATATACCATTTAGTTTTTACAATTCTATTTAAAGAAATTTATGTTATCTATTTTAGTCATATAAGGCATACCATGACAAAGGATTGTTGCAACATCCTTCTTCAAACATGAAGAAACAATGTCCTTGTTTAGATCCTATCTATTTATTATCACTACCAAGTTATGGATACATGGTTCACTACCATTATTTATAGAAAAACTTAGCTTGTCTCGTCCTTGTCTTCTCTAAACGTAAAGCCCTTTCCCACAAAAATTACCTACTATGCAACTACTGGACCTCGTAAGAGTATTTTATAGTATAATACTAGTAAACGTGTACTCGGTGTTGCCAGACTAATATCCTGATATGTGTTTTTACTCGATCGATGTGCAACTTCAACATCGCCGCATGTTGATATTGGCAAGAATAAACATTATTTGCTTTTGTATGGATTTCAGTAGAGAAAATAATGCTTTATAAGGAATGTGGGGGGAGGGCTAAATCTACCTCTAAAGACGAAAATTTGGAAAAACGGATCCAAAACGTATGCTCAAAATGTCACTCTTAGGAGTTAAAGTACAATAACAAAAAATACGTATAGAAATGCAAACACAAAATTTTCCTAGTTCATTGGCATACTTTAGTTCATGACAAAACTCTAAATATTTGGTCATTTTGGAACAAAGTGGTTAACTTTAGACCACCTTAACATTTGTCTCTATAAAGGCATTTTGTCTAATAAACATGTTTTTATGTTGATCAATTGAAGAACGCGTCAATTAGTATTTTGACCAAATTCAGATATGAGATGTAGATATTTGAACAATGTCCCATGTCCACCAATGTGATAGATTCTTAGGAGCGTATGCCATGTCATGGCAGCCCACTTGTGGTGCCAAAACAAACATATAGCCTGGCAATCGTGGTGTATTATGGTTGTCATATGTGACAGATAAAATATGCAATGCATTAAAAAAAAATATCGCTATTCTATAAGATTAAGGAAGCAAATTACTAAAAAACATACCTTGTGGTTCCAATATGATAGTTGTTCGTGACTACATATTGGATTTGAAATATAACCGTGGGCCTTGTTGATAGTCATTGCAAAAGTTGGACATAACAAAAGCTCAAACTGCAAGGAGCTCAATATTGTTGGACACCAAAGATTACAAAACCATGAAAACTTTGTGCCCCTACATTTGCCTCCGCTAACAATCTATGCATCTATAATGCACACATAATAATATGGATTCCATTGCACAATGCATTATAACTTAGAAGTGGTGCCTAACATTGTCGGGCATAAGATCTCTATTCTATTCTATCTCTGCGTGTAGCTTACGTTGTTCAATGTCTCTAAAGAGGTATGTAAGAATGCACTATAGTAATACTTGCCCTACACAACAGTTATGGCAGTTATCTTTTACCTCAATCTTTTTTCATTTCATATAGGAGTTCTATCTATATAAGCAATGGAATATAGCAAAGAAAAATTGTGTCAAATAATAGGAATCATTATGTTGGAAAGCACGCTCATCGTGCAAGTCTTAAGGTGCTTGAGAGACTTCATATTAATTAATCTAACAAATGCCCATGTCCAAGGGCCTTTAACTAAATTACATGTGGGGCGAGAGTTCTTTGATCCTGCATAATAATGATCATATGGTATATATTGTATTGGGCCTTATAAACCATTTAGTTTTCACAATTCTATTTAAAGAAATTTATGTTATCTATTTTAGTCATAAGGCATACCATGACAAAGGATTGTTGCATCATCCTTTAAACATGAAGAAACAATGTCCTTGTTTAGATAGAAGACGTCGATAACCGGTCCCGAATGGAATGGAGAAGGAAGGAAGGAAGGAAGTATATTAGAGCCTTATATAATGGCTCGTCCCTGTCCAGAATGACGATCCGATGGCTCGGATCGATGCGATTATTATCAAGTTATGGATACATTCTTATAGAAAAACTTAGCTTGTCTCGCCCTTGTCTTCTCTAAACGTAAAGCCCTTTCCCACAAAAATTACCTACTATGCAACTACTGGACCTCGTAAGAGTATTTTATAGTATAATATCTCTGTAAAAATATATGAGATGATTCAGTATATACCTTTTTTTTTTCAACTATAGCTGTTGCACTTAATGGAATAGCTATTGCCATCTAATGGATTAGCTAAAGTTAAATTCTGTAACAAGAATATGCATTTCAAATTTGGTAAGAAGAGTTACTTTTTCACTCCTAATTCTCCCAGCAAACAGATGGCTTCCTTTTGTTCTTGCACACGCAAGAAGTACCCCCCATATGAAGCATCGCTTGCTGCAATTCAGCAATAATACAGCAAAGGTATGAGGAAAAGAGAAAAGGACAGTTGGATATGGACAAAAACTCTGTCAGACAAGACTCAGTCACGAGTCTAAAGGATATGAAAGGTAGAACCAACATAAAATAAACCTCCTACCAAATTTTACACGAAGGGCCATAGCCATCCTCCTGGTTTTGAACTTCCAAACTCTAAAAAGACACACAGTTTTCAATAGGACAACATGCATGTGCCACAGTAACCTCCAATCCCAAGCAATGTGTTTGGCACATTGCAATGTCCATGTACACAGGACATGGTATCTCAAATCCCAACATCCATAGAATTATAATTTCATATACTTAAGAGGAAAATTCAAGGGAATACATGCACTAAATAAATATTGAGCCTAGAAAGTTTGTACAAGAGAAGTTTTTCTATGCCAGTTACACAATAACACAGTAAAGGAACTAGTTGCATCGTTCAATTTTCCAAGAAACCTAAGCTGCTGTGGTCCACTGCACCTTCCTTTCTAACTAGCAGTTAAATTGTAGCTGCGCTTTACCTTAAAAACAATACCATAATCACTTTCTGCAACCTGATACTTCTTGCTCTGAAGTTGGAAGTGCCAGATAACAAGTCTGGAGATGTAAGATTTGAGAATGGCTTTTCGATACCACAACAGGGATTGATGTTGGACCTCTGATGCGTGAGGCCAAAATGTTGGATCAAGTTCAGAATTATAAGGTCCACAAGCAGAAGCATCCCTTTCTTCCTTTGGGTTACTCTGCAGAGCTCCGGGCCGGCTTGGACAAAATGTGTACTGATATGCCTAGCAAAAGACGAGAATGTGAACTCATACCTGCATTGTTTTTTGTGTTATCTGTTGTGTTTGTCGTGCTTGGGCGAAGAGTCAGGCGAAACCCTCTCCACACATAGTCTGTAATAGCAGCAAATCCATATTTATTGTTCAAATGTGCCCTAGCATTTTTCATTAGGTTATTCAAACCCTCTCTACCACTTGGAATCTCTCCACTTTTAGACTGCTATACGAAGGTCTAGATAGACAAGTGGAAAAGGTTTCTCGAAGTCCTGGTGCTATTGGTTAGAGATCACCTCCAAGTAATTGAGAAGTAAATTCTTCAGAGATCTAAATGCATGTAATTCTCACTTGTAGAGAATAAGGTTTCTTGTCTAATGTGTGACATATACTTTATACCAAAAGATGGGAACCTTGCATAGGCACACTTCTTCTAGAAGGTGCCAGCTGACTCTCACTTCACAACCATTCTTGTTCATAAACAACAACACATCTGAACGCCTGCTTCATAAGAAACATTTGAGATGGAAAGACTATATTGTATTATAAGGATCTTACATTAGACATAGGCCACAGAAGTAGGGCAATTACCTCCATTTGTCCTGGGCCACGTTAGCTAATAAAGAGATGTGCTCATGAGCTAGTCTAGCTAACAGTGAGAGTTACAAGACTTTAGTATATGAGCTACAGTCCATATACTACATAGACCACAAGACTATGAGAGTTACAAGACTTTAGTATATGAGCTACAGTCCATATACTACATAGACCACAAGACTATAATATATGTAGTTGCCGATGGGGGGAGCAGTCGAAGATGGACAACACCCATTTTGAGATTGCTCGAGTACTTGTGGCTATTCAAGTTAGTCCCATCCAAGTTCACTAGCATTTTCATATAGATAAACTTAATGTTGTTCCATCTTGTCTTTTACAAACAAAATAGGTAAAGACATAAAGCTTATCACGTAAACCAACATCCCTTGGTTGCCTATTTCAATCATTTTCTAACATGTCAACTTGCATAAAGTAACTGATTTCACCAACATGCCTTGATTTTGGGATTTGCTTTACATGATATGCTTGTTCATGCATATTATAATTACTATAACTATGCAACGCCCAACAACATGTGACTGCCAATGCCAATAAAATAATAATAGATAAAAAAAATTCAAGCCAAATGTTCCTCGAAAAAGTAATCACAACCTGGTCCATGGAAATAATCCAAGCCAAATTTTCCTCGAAGGAATAATGCAATTCAGCAACTTTAGCGTGGATTAGTGGAACCATAGTCAGACCATTAACATAGCATATGCTATATGTACATTGCATAGTGACTGTAATTATATAGCTGTCTGCTTAATGGAATAGCTAATGCCATTAATGGATCAGCCAGGACTACTATGTAAATGCTTTAATACAAGAGATTACTAGTGAAAGATGTAGATATGTCATCTTGCTTGCTGCAAAATCAACAATAGTAAACATATGAGGAAAAGAGGAAAGGACAGTTGGATATGGACAAAAACTCTGGCAGACATGACTTAATCACGAGTCTACAGGATATGGACGACGTAACAAACACAAAAAAATCCTTGTACCGACCTTTGCATAACGCTGTATAACTTCCAAGCTCTAAAGAGCCAATACTGAAACACGCAGTTTTCATTCACTTGGAGTGCATAGGACATCATATAATGCATGTGCCAAACAATATTTCTGTTACCCAATGTCCATGTACACAAGATGTTTTGGCTCTCAAATTCGTCAACTTAGAATTGAGAATCGAACATCCATATATTTTTCATACTTAAGAGGAAAACTCAAGGGAATACAGTGATACATGCAGTAATAAACATGGCCCTAAATTGCTTGGTTTTCTTCAAGTCTTTTCAACAAGCCAACAACCTGTTGCATTGTTGGTGTTTCGAAGGAACTCAGCGGTACATAAATATGCAATTCGCAACATTTCGAGGCATTTCCTCTGTAGACTCTTCACTTAAAAGGCCTTGGATCTAGTGCCTTGTGACTGCGTTTATCACAGACACAGGTCCTTACCCATTTAATCAGCTTACCAGCGCAATTTCCTTCCCAGTGGCAAGCTCAAACAGCACAATTCAAAGCTGTAAACATCATCCTTTGCTGACAGATCCTTGCTCTCTATGTCTCCACAATTTGCTTCTCCCCTTCCTTCATTGGCTAATAATCTTGCATACCAGTGGCTGCCAAATGTGGTTTCATATTCTGCATCTAGCAGCCTATATTTGTGACTTCACACTAGAATGCACAATTGGCGGAGAACAGCCATGATGCAGGAAGAATAAAGCCCTTTACAGTACCAAGAGCTATTTTATGTCTAGTAGGCCAGCTAAGGTGATCTTTTTGGAAACTCAACCTCAGGCTGTTCCCATGTATCCATGGTCCAATCTTCTGTGTTCTGTATTCCTTCAGGAGCTCATGAAGTTTGCTATAAAAAGGTCACCATTTTCAAAATACTTGTACAAAGAGGGTTTTTCTATCCCAACCACACAATAACCGAGTAAAGGAACTAGGTTTACATGCTTCAATTTTCAAGAGACTCAAGCTGCCTGTGGCCCTCCTGTTACTTTTGCCTACTAATTGTTGAATATCACCTGGTAAGGTTCCCTTAAAACAGTACCATAGTCCTCTCTGCAACCTGGCAATCCTTGCTGTGGTTAAGCGTGCCAGATAACAAGTGGAGAAAGTATTGAGATTTGAAAGTGGCTTCTCAAATACCGCAACAGGGAATTGATGTTGGATCCTTGATGCCTGTAGGCCCAAATGCTTAGGATCAAGTTCAGAATTATATGGTCGGTCCCACAGGCAGGCATACTTTTCTTCTTTGAGTTTCTTGAGGAGCTCCAGCTCCGCTGGCACAATATTACTACCATGCAAGGCCTGATATGCCTATCAAGCTGCACCTAAAACAACTCCTATAACTCCTCAGTTGAAGATGAGAATGTGAACTCAATACCTGCACTGTTTGTTATGTTATTTATTGTGTTGTGCTTGTGCAATTCACTATATAGTCTGTCATTTCCCACAGTCGCATTAGACCCATATCTATGGTTGAAATCTGATGAAACAGATCCACTAAGGTTATTATGTGATAGGTTCACGTCATCAAGCTTATCCAAAGTCTCTATGCCACTTGGGATCTCACCACTTAGACTGTTATATGAAAGGTCCAAATACTCAAGCAATACCAGCTTAAGAATTGATTCAGGAATACTTCCACCTATGTTGTTATGGGATAGATCTATCAGGGAGAGGTTCCTCAAGTCCCCAATGCTATTGTTAATAGATCCTCCAAGCCCAGTTGATGACAGATTTACATATTCCAGGTGTTTTGCTTCAGCAATTTCCAGAGATCTTGCATTTAGATATGGATTATATGCCATATTCACATGCCTCAATTGAGAGAAATTGCTCAAATCTATGGGACCAGCTGATGCACTCAAATTGTTTGACGAAACATCTAAAATTTCCAAACTACTCCATTTCTCAAAGACAGAAGAAATACTTCCATTAAATTGATTATTACTCAAATCCAGCTCCTTGATACTTGCATTCGAGATATTTGGAAGGTCCCCTGTTAACTTGTTATGATCCAATCTAAGAATACTAAGAGAACCCACTGACCATACTTTCTGGGATACTTCCCCTGTGAAGTTGCTATTACTTGCCCATAACTTTTCTAGTTTAGAAGAGTTGGAAAAATAAGGAAACGACCCATGAAACATATTATTTGAAAGGTCAAGTACCTCTAGACTGGTGCAGTTGATGAAACTATCCATCAGAACACTTCCAAATCCGCTGCTGCTAAGATTTAAGTTGGAGAGTTTCCCCAAGAGACAAAACTGGCCTGAAATAGCTCCTGTAAATTTGTTATTTGACAGGTCCAGCTTCTGTATTGGCGATGCATTTCCTCTCAGAATAAACAATACGTAACC